>JAWPHD010010237.1:0-95818 GCA_037043455.1 Cyrtodaria siliqua | reverse complement strand
ATACTTGAAAAAGAAAATAACATCAACTACACTTTACTTGAGCAGAAAAAAAAGAACTATTTGAACTCCGTAGAAAAATTACATTGTTTTTTGTGCGATGTAAAGCAAGATGGATAAATGAAGGAGAAAAAATGTCTAGTTATTTGTGCAATTTGGAAAATAGAAATTACGTCACAAAATTTATGAATTCTATAATATCAACATCAAAAAATACCTTTAAAACACAATAAGAAATTTTGATGGAAACATAAAACCGTTTAAAACACTATATGAAGCAAAAGAGACAACAGATATAGATTTAAATGTTTTACTTAGAGACTTTAACATACCAAAATTAAGGAAAATATAAAACAATCTATAGAAGGTTTTCTTAGTTATACCGAAATGTTAAATACACTAAAAAGAATGTCGAATAAATATTCTCAACTAATGAAAACAACATGTCGAATTTTCACAGCCTAATTAACTTTGGAAGTGACTATATAAAACAGAACTTAAACAGAGTGCAGAATTTATTTTGGAAAGAAGTACTTTCCGGTCATAAAATCTTTACTGAACAAATAAAACCAGTTTCCTGGCATCAATTTCATTCAGTTAATATATGGCACAATCCAGAATTTAAAGTCGGAGGTTCAAGCGTTTTCTATAAAAGATGGTATACAGGAGGTATTTTATTAATTAACGACCTAAAAAAATCATATGTGCATATATGTGTAAATAATAGGTGTATGCGGGTGAGTGTGGTATATATATGAGTGTGTATCTGCAAAAATGTGACAATATTTGAGAAAATACTGATACATGTGTATATATATAGGAAATACAGAATGGCGCATACTTGAAATTAAGCTGATGCATGTATATAAATGAAGTAATAATAACGCATATTTGATAATATATTGATGCAGGTCTATATAAAATACATATATGGTCATATTTGATATTGATGCATATTTATACATAAAATACCTAATGGTGCATATTCGATAGTATATAGTATATTTTATGAACCATATAGTATAAGTGTGCTGAACAAATAAATTTAGCAAGTAAATTGCATGGCAAATTCATTTGCGCATACTCTAGACCATGCGTGGCAGAGGTCATTAACAATATAATTAACACAATTAGTAGTGCAGATGTGTTTAAAACGATATCTGCGGAAAAAGACATAGTACGTTTTAATCTACATGCTTCACAGATATTATCATGATTATAATTTCGTTCTTATTTTAATGTAAATGGAGGTAATTTCATTTTTTTAAAACGTTGGTGCATATATAATGACAAGGTTAGTATCCATTGATTCTAACTAAATGGGAGATAACTCAGATACTTACATTGGATCACAACTAATTAGTAAAAGAGAAGATCACCCTATGTCATGCAAATGGTTTATAATACTTCACATTATAAAATAGCATTCAATTTCTTTAAGCTAAATGTACATAACAGTTTACTAAACTTTTCTTTTCTTCAGTATATATGCATAGTTGAAATTATACAAATGCATATCTATTACATAAAATGCATGAATACATGATTTAACATTTATTTTCTCCAGTAATTTGTTTCCAGAATAACATCATATTATTATTGTTATATTTATAGTTAAAATAAGATACTTGGCACAATAAAAAAAAAAAGCTAGTGAGTTACATATTAATCAAAAAATGAATTTACACATTTTGCATAATATCGGTAAATAATATCAATATGTGAAAACTTATATATATATATGTTCTGTATGAATATGTTATGGAAGCTTCGGAAAAATAATAATAAACTACTATTAATATTATTATTATTATTATTATTTTATCATTATTATAAAAAATATAAAAAAGCAAGTCTCAGTTTATCAGTTTGCACTAGATTATCACGTGTGCTCAAATGAAGTCCACGATCTAAAAACTGGTCGCGACCCGGGTTTAAAATTGTATTGAGAGTTTTAGGAATAGTTTCAGAGAAAATTAAACAAATTCGTCTTCTCAAGCACAATTATTGATGTCTTGATGTTGTTGGTTTCGGATATGCTTTTTATGGTTGAGTATACAAACTTTGCTCAAATGAAGTCCCGAGTTGTACAAAAATGTCACGGCACCGTGGGTCCAACATAAAATTATGTATAAAATATTTAAATAGACAACCTCTTGACAACCTAACGAATCCTCTTCTCAATGACCATCTGTCATATTTTGAGCGTATTAAGTTAGTTTGTTAGCAACGTTTAGTTATTTTTCTCCGAAACCGACATACCAATAACCCAATATAGGTGGCTTTGAAACAGAATACTGCTTAAGTCGGTGCTAGTGAACGTGAAGGGTGTTGCTTCTTACAACACCTCTCATGAACAGATTCAATAAAACCGGACTTGAAATCACTTGCCCCTCACCGCTGTAGGTTCGATCCCTCAGGGGCGTAGGATCCTTGAGTGAGGAAGCTGGCTTGCGGAACGTCGGTGGTTCTACCCAGGTGCCCGCCCGTGCACGAAAATTTCCCGCAGGGGCACCTGGGGTCTTCCTCCAGCAGTGGACGCAGGAAAGTCTCAATATGACCTTAGCTGTTGGTTGTATTGAATTGGCAGTTCAATTCAATACAACCGAGTCTGCTACTTTATTATCTTGGTTGCGTTTGTTGCTTCCAAAGGATCTCCCTTATCAGTATTTATGAACTTATGGTTACTCTCCCATTTATTTAGAGCTGCCCTTACAACAGTGTTTGATCGGTTAAATAAAAAACAGTAGAGGCAACACACAACATAATTCTACCCTGAATAACCAAGTACCAAGGTTTAAAACATGGCCTCACCACATTTTTACATACATATATGTAGGGAACACTTTACAAAATCTGCTTAGTACATGCATAGCCAATAGCATGTATACTTTTCACAAAGCATCACCTTGACATGAATAATCATTAAATAGTGTACACATGAAGTCCTTTGGGTCAAAACACATACAGATCCCTGACCCGTTTGATTTTATTTAGTTATATCTCTCATTAGAGCCAACTATATATTTAAAGTGGCACCTTTACTGTCAGGTGGACGCTTCAGGCCAGCTGGATCTCTTTCTTAGCTTTAGCATGAATATGTCGATAACAATTTATAACCGTTTTGCTTGTATATAAAATAAATGTAAAACAGTAACCATCGTGATAAATAAAGCTGTAAAATACAACTCATATGGGATAATCCTTGTACATATCAAACTATGAAGCATATTAAATCACTTAGCTAATGCAAGTAGATATGAAATATGAACTGGAAATGTAGCATTCAAGGATCACAGTGAACCAAACACAGGACAGAAAAACAAGTACAAAGACAAGACATGTGACATTTGATAAATGCCAAATAGCATTGGAAATATCAGTGGGTGGCAAAAAAAGGAATATGAGGGTACATACCAGGTTCAATGGTGCAGCGAACGCTTCTCTTATCCTTTAGTCATAAAAAAACAGAGTAAGTAAACCAATCACTGATAGGCGTTATACTTTAAAGTTCTTCGGCCATGTTCTGTTTCATGAACATGTTTATGTTTATTTTTAAATCGAAATCAATATACAACAATATATATTTACAATTCACACATTGCAATATCTGTGAAAAGCGGGAATAAGATTTTATTTGATGACATAGAAAACTTCGAACAGGTAAATTAATCCACAGGTAAATGTATTTATCACTTATCTGGCAATAGTTGAGCAGCTGTATAGTTCAGATTTACCTCATTTCCCCGTGCAGTCGCGCAATGGTACAAGTAGTATCTACGTGATGCAAATAATACTTATTTTTAAATATAATTTTGTAGCGGTTCTCTCTGGTAATATCAAGAAATGTTCATATGATGTTTAAGAGTTAAATTTGTTAATTGATAAAACTACAAAAATGGTGGCCATTCACCGTTAACAAACTGGGCAGCATTAATAGGCTATATAAGCCTAATACAAAGATGATCATGTATATATATAAATATCAATAACACCCTGTTTGCAAACTTCACTCAATGTGCAACATGTTACAGTTGTGTCATTACGTTGAATGCGTTATCAATTATGTTATATTGGTCGCATATTATATGAAGATTGTGACATTTGTGACAATTAGTAATATTCACGTTCACAATTTATGTCTGTCTAAATAAAATCATGCATAGAAGGTTTATTATTTTCTTTCCCAGTGACGTTCATAAAGTTGAGTTTTCATGCAAAATGTTAATGAATTTGAGTACTCAGTTTAAGAGATAATGGCTTTTTTTATGTTTTCGTTATATATTAATTTATGAAAACAAGTTTATTTTCAAAACGTGTGCGAAACGTTTGAACTGTGTACATTGAAACATAGAAATAATGACAAATGGTAAGAGATCACTAAGCGTTTACTGGGTCAGCCTTATAAACAACAGTTGATTTAACGCAAAGTTCCCTTGACTTCTGCTGGGTCAACCCAATTTGAACTCTATGGAACCAATACATCGACAAGAGGCTTTTTTGAAACTGTTGTCGGATCAATAAATACAGAAAAGGGGATCCATTAGCAGCAACAAACACAAACAAGAGATACAAGTAGCAGACACTACTTACTGAGTCTGTTAATGGGAGGTAATGTGAAGTGCAACACCTCTCACGCCTCCAGCACCGGCTTAAGCGATATTCTACTTTAAAGCCTCAAGGACCGGGCCTTATGATCCCAAAGGACCAGTAAGTAATAACACTACTGACAACCCGATAAACAATCGAAAGTTGATACATCAACCCCATCCCTTTTCACAAATATATGCATTGCATGTCTTCTTTCCTATGAGGACCATGTGTTAAAATAGCTATTAGCCAAGTATGTCATCCTCTGAAAATAAAGATATTATTATTATTATTATTATTGTTGTTGTTGTAAGCAGCTGATAACTTTATTCCGGCACTTCGCTGCACTCTCCTCACGCGAATCCTTAATATGGACCTACGTTGCATCGTCCAAATGTCTTTGCTTTCTGTCCATCCAATATAATGCAGTAATGTACATTACACTTTAAATAACCTCATAATACATCGCGGTAACCTAAAAAATTAAATAATGAGAATACGGAACTAACACAAAGAAATATAAAAAGTTCGGACAGGGAAAGTAGCATTCAAGGAGGACAGTCAACCACAAAACACAGAAACAAACATGGAAACAGACAAAAAAGAAGGCAAAAGTAATAATAAAAAAGTAAACGAGATCACAAACACAAAAGGGTTGATAATAGGGCTACCAGTGGCAAAGTAGGCCACTGGGGGTTTAAACCAGTTCTAGGGTGCACCAAACCTCACACTTACCCTACGGGCATCCCGTTAAAACAGGACAGTGTAAATAAAGAAATCCCCGCCATGATCTAATCTCTAACCAACAAGGCAGCATCAATAGGCAATACAAGTAAAACACAAATATGCTCTTGTAAATATAATACAAAAAAACAATAGCCTAAAAAGCCACAATGAAGGTACTCATTGACTTGGCAGAAGCCAGAGCAGTAAGAGAATAAACCATTAAGGGCACGACAAGAAAGATCATATCAAACATCAAACGCCACCGTCCCAATGGGCTTTAGGTAGGCGTCATCATAGGGTCCACAGCCTGTCCGGTCATCGTACAACCAAAGAGGAAAGCATAGTGGCGAACTGTAAAAGGGTCCACCACCAAGCATGCAATACGTTGCAAAATGATAGTTGTGTACGATAAGTAGGTTAATATAGTTAACCGTAGTTTTGAAGACCCAATGTCGGGCCTCTGATAATGCGGTATACATCTTGCACTTTTATCCAATCAGAACCGACCTAGTATGTTCTTCTTCTCGAGACAACGTCTAGTTCGCCATTGTTGTCTAAAAGCGGATTCCTTATTCTTATGTTTACAAACATGCAATTATACAAAGGTGCAAAAGTAATACAGCAAAAAGATTATAAAATGTTCCTGCAAATCTTTTTCACTGAAAAATGTCTGATAAACGTGGACCTGGACGGATTTAATATATTACTCAAAATAAAAGCACTCGGACAAGGAGTGCATCACAATCTCGTGAACATTTATCATAGAAAAATGACATCATCCATGTCGTCTAAATCGGACCCAAAGGATATAGCCTAAGTAGCGTATTTGCGAGGCATTGAACGTCTCACAACAAAGTTAATTTGGCATTGCTCTACATATGTAGCAGTACCCCTCTGGACCACTATAGAACATCCTAAATTTTCTTAAAAATACTTTCTTTGCGATACTTGTGCGAAATATCTAGCAAAAAACACTGGTTGACCGATTTGCGTTTTTTAATATCAGTAGTTTAATTAAAGAGACCCTCTTGAATTTGTCCATTTCACTGACATTTTCAAATGTATCACTATCCAGTATTTAATACTATTATATTCTCAGATCTGGGCTCAGAAACATTCAGGCATATCCAAACCTGTATGAAATCATGAACTTGTCCCATTCTTGTCACCTGCAACAAAAAAAGAGAAAATATTTGCACATTTTAAATAAACAAGATCCGAATAGCACAGGTTTTTTTTAAGTACCGTTTAGTGCGACCTTGAAGGTATAAAAGATCGGCGACATGTGACTAAAATCTTTCTTGAAGAAACTTACGTTAAAACCATACATGAAATGACCTCGCTTGACTATTTGTGAAGTTATAGTGAAAAGTATAACAACAGTACAGCAACGTTTGGCTTTGGAAAAAATGAGATATAGCCAACTGGAAAATGTACAGAACTCCATAGAGACGAGTTCTCTGCAAGCATGTTTCCTGCTCGCACTAAAAAAGAACGAACATATAATTATCCAGACTGGGTTTGTCCTCACCGCATCATGATCGAGTTTGAAATCTGCTGCAGAAATTTGGGTCTACACACATGTTATTTGAAAAATATTCTGCACTAAAGTTGGCAATCGTTGATTGTTATTCGGGCAAATGTGGCATAACTTGTCGTAAGCACTCAACCGTATGTTCAGGAAAGCCACCAAATGTAACTAAATGTCAGACTTGGCAATGAGGCAGCTATAAAAACCAGGACATGTGCAGACACAAATAGGAGTTAATGCCTCAAACCGGAAGGATGAAACATTTCGCAGAAATGCCAAGGGACGAAAACAAAGCGCAGCTGCCAGAATAAATGATGGGCGTGCCAATTCTGCATTGGAGAAAGCTGCATCTGTTGGCGTTCCGTTTCAAGAAAACTCAAAAAGTGTGCATTCATTAAAGAAACTGTAAGACAAAAATGACTACGACAAAACTCGACAGCTGTCACAAAAATACAAAACATAACGCTTTATAGAAAAAGTCAAGAAATTCAAAGTATATGTCGAGAGAAGACAAACATACTCGACCGACATTCTTGACAAGTGACAAATAAATTATTTTACGCAAGGTTGACAACATGCGACCGACATACTTGACGAGTGACAAATAACATAACTAGTTACGGTTACTTGTTGCGAATCATCTCTGTACATTTGAAGTGGGTAGGGTATGATTCTTACATGACAAATTAAATACATAATTACAACAACAGTACTTATAATTACCTCAAGAATGCAGTCTGGATACTTTCCATGTTCCATGCATAGTTTCGGTATGGTGTGGCGACAGCTGTTCTTCTCACAGTTTATTTGATGTGCTTCCAGGCTCAGGAGATCATATCTTAGGCACAAACTGTTATTACAAAGGTGGCTCACGTCCTGATTTTGAGGCAAATCCGAGACATATTTTACACACAACCTGACAGTTAACCAACCACCAATACAACGAGTCATAACTGAATCGCCAGGTATTCCACAGAAGCGCATTGCTGCGGATGGATTGCCACCTGTAAATATCATCCCGACCTATTTCAGAGCAACAATACAGGCACAACAAAATATGAATTTTGCAGTGTTACTTCGGTAATGAAATCGACACTCGAGTTATCGATCAAAGTGAAAGTCATATCACTGTACGTTCTAATCATACCACCTGTGTCGATAAATGAATTTCGAGCAGATTTTACAAAATATCAGAAAGTTATGTATGAAAAAAACCATATCGAAGACAAGAACTGAATTCTTATGGTGAGTTCATTAAAGATATGTTCCGGCAATTTGGTGAAAATTATTTTTATGAGTGCCATACATCCTTCTCAAGGAAGGCTCAGCAATTTGAATTACAAGCATAGCTATAGACTGGTCAGCATGTGACACGCAACTCTATATGCCGATTTGCGCAGGCCTTAGGAGTGTAATATGTGGCCATTGTTCATTTCTTAGTCACATGCTGGGGTTTGCCCTTGTGAAAGTACACAACCTGGGTATTCAGCGAAATCAATCGAATAATGCTGCATATGGCTATCCTACGACAACTTTACGTGATAACCACTCAGGATTTAATAAATCTGACCGACAAATAGAGATGCACTATTGTTATCACCACAGCTTTTTTCAAAATTGGTTGTGTGTCTTGTAAGGGCTTGCATCCTGTATCAATAGTGTATTACCAACAACACAAACAAATAAACAATGACGCATTGACAGCAGTGGTGGTGTAGAAATGACAACTTCACCACCTATAAATATAGTTAACATGGCAGCAGAATTTCTAATTCATCCCACCCGCACTTTTGTTGACAGACTGTTAAACGATTTAAGAAACGGTTTTGTTAATGGAATACAACAACTTTCGACTAAAAGTTATGAATGCCACAATTTACAATCAGCAATTAATCAGCCAGATGTGGAGTCTAATTTGTTGGAAAAATAACTTATTAATGGTTACATAATATGACATTATGATTCATCGCCGTTTGACGTTTATAGAAAAACTTCTCTCGACTTTGCAGAAAGCATATATTCAAGAAACCATGATTAATTGTTGATTTAAGTGCGTTGCATAAAAGTTCTGAAAATACTAGTATTAATAGCCTCTCCGATAAAAATGATTTCTCAGTCGCATACGTACACTTCGGAATAAGCCACATGGAATGGCTCACTCTGATCTGATGCTCATCAGCAGAGCAAATTAGCCATTTCAGGTATAAAGTCGGAAATTGCACAGGCTAGTGACCACGCGACTTCATGTGTGGTTTTATTGACCTCTATCAAAAGATGTTTCTGGTTTCATCAACAACTGTCAAAATGAAAATGTGCTTTGTTCGATATATATATGTTATGTATAAAGAAATATAAAAATATCGGACAGGGAAAGTAGCATTCAAGGAGGACAGTAAACCACAAAACACAGAAACAAACACGCAAACAGACAAACAAGAAGGCAAAAGCAATAACAAATGCAAACGACAAAAAGGGTTGACAATAGGGCTACCGCCTTGGAACGGTTAGTGGCAAAGTAGGCCACTGGGGGTTTAAACCGGTTCTAGAGTGCACCAAACCTCACACTTACCCTACTGTCATCCCATTAAAACAGGACAGTGTAAATAAAGAAATCCCCGCCATGATCTAATCTCTAACCAACAAGGCAGCATCAATAGGCAATATAAGTAAAACACAAATATGCTCGTGTAAATATAATACAAAAAAACAATAGCCTAGAAAGCCACAATGAAGGTACTCAATGACTTTGCAGAAGTCAGAGCAGTAAGAGAATAAACCATTAAGGGCACGACAAGAAAGATCATGGACAAACATCAAACGCCACCGTCCCAATGGGCTTTAGGTAGGCGTCATCACAGAGTCCACAGCCTGTCCGGTCATCGTACAATTAAAGAGGAAAGCATAGTGGCGAACTGTAAAAGGGTCCACCACCAAGCATGCAGTACGTTGCAAATTGATAGGGTCATAACCTCTTTTGATAAAACTTTTTAACAAGTTTAACAAAGATAGTATGAAAGTGATCATGACCTAGAATCTTACGAAGTTTATAAATCACATCACCATAGAAGTCAGGTTGTGATAGTCCTTGTCGCAAAAGAGTCCTTAAATTACTTTTATATTTGGAAAGAAGATCAGGGTTACAATAATAAAATTTTGCAAAGGTTTTACGAAGTTTATGGTAACGGTAACCCTGATTGAGTAACTTTTTAGTTATACAAAGATTACGAATATTAAATTCCTCCACTCGAGTACAAGCTCTAGAAAAACGAATAAGTTGAGACACATATACCCCATAAGAAGTTGCTCGGGGAACATCCCCATCCAAGTGGGGATAATTAACAATGTCAAAATTAAAATCATCTCTCTTGTCATAGATTTTGCTAATTATTTTACCATTTTCAATCGAGAGATCTAAATCAAGAAAAGAAGCGTTATTATCAGATATATTAGCTTTGTTAAGCTGAAGTTCTTTAGGATAAATATAATTAACCATAGTTGGAATGAAAGGGTTGTCAATGTTCAATATGTCATCCAGATACCGAGAGGTATCATTAAAGGCTTCAATAACGGGCTCAACAATTATTAAAAATAACAAAATAACATAGGCTTTGTGTTTGATTGCACATGTACAAGACATGCAGAGCTTACATTTAAAATAGTTCGCGGTTTCGAAAACTGGCTCCAAACGCCAACAGGCTACCGACAGATATTGAAAATACCGTCAACAATCCCTTGGCTGCTTCGTTAGCAAAAGATACTTTTCGTTGTATTAAGATGGCTTATTCACCTTTTGAATGGTTTTTATTACATCATTTCTTGTGGTTCGGTAATGTTTGTTGGCCACCTCCGATTTAGTGAGAATTGTTTTATTTATTTCTTTGCCGACTGCGTAAACGGTAAATTGTGATATGCTACTATCACACAGTACCTGGCTGGATTAATGAGAACTGTTTGATTTATTTCGTTGCCGACTGCGTAAACCGTAAATTGTGATATGCTACTATCACACAGTACCTGGCTGGAGTACGTCATTATTATTGTCTTTCAGAGGTATAGGCGATCTTTCCAAATTAAAGTTGGTGCTTCGTGTGGCAAAGAGGAACCAGTGTACTATGTCGATGAACAGATGTCCATTAACTTTCCAAATCTTGAATAGACTACTCAAACTACTAATTACAGGAGCTATTGACGAGTACGATAGACTGATGCCTCTGTATGTAGTATGACATTTTTTTGCTTTCTGCGTTGTGGTGAATTCACTTCTACTTTGTATCATGGGTTTGTTAAGTCTTCACATGTGAGGTGGAATGACTAGGATGCATGAGACATAAAGCTACTTACATTCGTCATTTCAAGAGTTCTAAAGGTGACATTTTTCGTAAAGGGACTCAAGTACTTCTTTACGTTACCAAATCGGCAATATACCCAGTGAACCTTATAGCTGCTTATATTACTCTACGATCAAAACCTGACGCCGCTACGAATGGTCTTCTTTTCCAAACGCATTCAGGCATGGTCTTAGATAAAAAAAAAGTTTCATTTCTCATGTCAATTCATTTCATTACGTTCCATCGAAGTCAGGCTTGGTCGCGGGACCGGGCTTTTGTATCGGAGCCGCCACGACTGCGGCGTGGGCGCAGGTAACTGATCATCTGAATAAAACCATGGGGGCGGGGGGTGGTCGTCCGATTGTTATGTCAAATATATTCACACAGAGGTGGATGCCATGTGTAGGGCGCAAATGTCTATGTGTCAGTAAAAGTGTCAGTAAAGTCTTCGTTCAGTTTGGAAATCGCGTTCGGCAATAACGTCTACAAAGTCGTTTCTGGGCAGAAATATAACGAATTTCTAAGGTAGAATGGATAAGGTTTGCGGGTGTTCCTAGCAGCCTTAAGAGTTGTTCCAGGGAATTACGAGTTTTCGTAGTAATTCTTTGAGGGTCTTTGTCAGCTATCGACGAACCTGTCGATAAAGGGCAGTTCTTTATTTTAGCATATGGCGCATTAAGAAAAAGAAGGTATTCAGTAAAGCTAGTAGTGATAAGGCTTGCGAGTGAGCCTTCGGAGTTATTACAGGGAATTAACAGTTTTCTAAGTCATTCCTTGAAGGCCTTTAATGGCTATCGACGCATCTGTCGATAATGTATATGTAGTTCTTTCTGGAGAAAAGAGGCATTCCATATCAAATGCTAGCGGGCGTTTGTAGCTGTCTTATAATTACATAAGAAATGTACGAGTGTTCTTATTATAATGTACCATTATTCGTCGGCGGCCGAAGCCGACGAATATATTTATTTGGTAAGTGCCACTGGAAGGAGAAGTAATTAATGGAGAACAATTGTTTTTTTTATACATGATAGTAACATTGCGTTTGAAATATAAATGCTGATTGAACATTATAAGACGAGTGTTACAAATTATGTTCACTTTCGGAAAAACAGCTTTGATATCGAGTGTTTACCAAAACTACGTTTCTCCCAAGTACGTGTCTAAAACACGGCGCTTTGCTTTGTTCATCTATTGGTAATTGTTTACTCGGGAACCAGCCAACAGCGATAACTTCTATTTTAAGAACATATTGATGCCCCAAAATTAGCCGATTAGCAGCTTAATATATAGAGAACTGTTTTTTACAGCGCCTATATTTATGTATGGAAATAATTTCTGTTACATCGTAAATTATTGGTATACGCTGCAAGCTTCGATAATCTCCGTACCCGAGCCCCTGCTATTTCCGATATTTTTCGCTTTAAACACTACCGACAAATTGCTGCTTTGCATTCAAGTTTTCTTGTTTGTTCTGTATTACACATACTTGAGAGTGTTCGCAGCAGTAATTCGAATACATTCAGGGTTTTTTTTTGGCTGTTTTTATAGCCGAAATTCGGTCATATTCCCAATGCTAAAACATATCTTTTTTTCCCAATTAAGAGGATTTTTTTTTTTTTTTTAGTGTGCCAATCCAATGATTGGGGTTCAAAAGCTTATAAATGCTTCTGTTTATCTTGGTTGTACAAAAAACAGTATTAAAGATATAATTATGAAAGGAAAGCTTTACTTTATATTTTTCCGAATTTTATTAAAAATCGCGCTACAATTCCCAATTTTATGAAAAATCGCGCTAAAATTCCCAATTCCAGGGGTACGGGTCATGTTCCCAAAATCATGAAAAAAATCCCTGACATTAATAGTCCCCAGAGTGAGTGTCTTTCTTGCATTGCCTCCGCATATCTACATGGCTTCACACACTCCACATACAGTACACGGTGACTGTATCTGTTATAAATAAACTCGCACGCTTCCACGTTGCTTATCTAACATGACGCTCGCTGTCAGCAGTTCATTAATCGGTGTCATGTCTTATCTTATACCATTCGTTTCGTGTGTTTTTTAAGAAATAATAAATATGTACCTGTGTTTTATTGGTGAATAAAATACAGTTTGGAGTTCGGATGCGTAGTAATTAAATCACGAGTGTGTTAGCACGAGTGATTTAATTACTCGCATCCGAACGACTAACTGTATTTTATTCACCGATAAAATACAGGTACGTATTTATTATTTCCATTCTAATACAACAATAACCCCATTGTTTACGATATTGTTAGGGCACTATATATTATCTCGGAGGTCAAGGTAATCAGGCTGATATGTTTACAGGCTGTTCCATTGGGCGCCCCCGTATGCAAACTTCTGCGTTTCAATACACAAGTAGTCACGTGCCAAACAATTAAGTCATTGCTTACGTCATATAGCTTGCGCTGTATGACGTCAAACGTTCTCAGCTTGTTCAAGATGCTTATTAATGTTATATGTACTGATGCATATGATGGGTTTATATCGGGTGTGTGCACGGTTTTGGAGCATGGCAAGTTTGTTGTAGTTAACATTTCATTAAAATTACTGTTGCGTTTGTCTTCGTGACGTACATTTACCAAGTGACGTCATGTAACGTGCGCTTCCAACGGATGAAATATACGCGGGGAATTAATGGAACAGCTGTATTTTATCGTATAATAACATACAGCTTTCTCTCTTCTTTGCGTATATGGAAGACTTCGGAGGTCGTGTTAGAATTTTCTATGCATGCTATGATTAACGTACACTGGGTAAATTAACCGTAACCGTACTATATGCTAATATGCTATAATGTTAAGTGTCTTATTACATAATAAGAAATAATGATTTACCTATTGCATTTTTTTCTTTTATATATACAAGCGCATTTTGGAAGTGTTCCTTTCCTTTCTTTTGGGCGCTCCTCGCTCATTAAACTGAACTTCACTCGTTTTGGCCGCTATATACCACGGGTTATATTTGCGCCCCAAACAAATCTATAGCGTGTCATAACATTGCAATCATGACCACCTCAGTTTGTCAGAACTGTCGCCCTAGTTCTACTTACTTTGATCTGTGTTCTGTCGTATGAACAGTAACGACTTCTCTGTCATAAGTTACGAATAGCTGTTGGGTTGCATTGATTATCCATACGGTTTAGTCTTACAAACAGTCATGGCTTCCTATGTAATTAAATCATCGCTTTGTCTTATGACAGTGAAGTTATGTGCGGTGAGTGACAGGTCTGTGGTATGAAAGTCACGGGGTTTGTTCTGTCTTATGAACATGCCATGTGGTTACACACCAGTCTGTCGTACTAGAAGCCGTGAGGTCTTACGTAATTATTATTAGAGAAAGCAAGTCTCTCACTACCAAGGTGATTTTGCCGCCTGTCTTGTACTCATGTACTTGGACAACTCATGTCAAGCTCCCATACGCCAACTATATATGACATTATTCTGAAGTATAATAAATATTGGGATTTATGAATGTTTTACTGGTCTATTGATACCCATAATGTACGACATAGTGTGTTCATTAAATTATATTATGATGCGCCATAAAGAAATAATACTTGTTTTTTATTATGATGCGCCATAAAGAAATAATACTTGTTTTTACCCAATTAAATCGAGGCAAGCGCGAAGTAAATAGGAATATATTCTACCACAGCGTATAATTAAAGTGACAATTGTCGAAAATCAAGACACGGATTCGTAGAGTATAACAGTCAACATACAACTGGGGACCAGTCGCTTGAGTTATTAAGACCCAAATTCATGTAGTACACAGCCGTCGCGCACCACCTTAATTCTTAAGAATTATAGAATCATAGAATTCTTTAGAATTAAACTATATGGATTGAACTTTTGTCATATTCCACCATTTAATGGGCGAACATGCGTTGGCGTTCCAATTTCATTATATATTGTTTAATGTTTCCTGAACATTTATACTATAAATACACTACCGCTAATGTAAAAAAGTTCGCAGAAGTAAATCAAAAATGACTTAGTGAAATTTTGAAACATACGCTATTTTGTTACATACATGTATATTACAAGCAAACTAACCACATATCATTTAAGGATTGTTTTTCATTTTTTCGGGGCGTCCGTGGCCGAGTGGTTAGAGTCTCTGACTTGCAATCACTTGCCCCTCACCGCTGTAGGTTCGATCCCTCAGGGGCCTAGGAATCTTTATGTGAGAAAGCTATCCAGCTGGCTTGCGGAACATCGGTGGTTCTACCCAGGTGCCCGCCCGTGCACGAAAATTGACCGGAGGTGCACCTGGGGTCTTCCTCCACTAGTGGAAGCTTGAAAGTCGCCATATGACCTTAGCTGTTGGTGCGACTATAAAATCCAATTCAATTCAATTCAATTTTCATTTTTTGCGATGTTATCACACATTTTCTATAAAACCACTTCGCTGCGCTACGCGGTTTTATACAATTTGTGACCCATCATTGCGGTGTTTTACTTCAATAACATCGCAAAAAAATCAAAAAATCCTTATAATGAAACTTATATCAATGATAATCATTGCATTTTATTTCACATGCCCCAGTAAGCTCTAAATTAAATTAACTTCAGTTGAACCGATCAGCCAAATCACGCATTTTTAAATTTGAAATCTACTCCGCCCAAAGATATAGGCCTAGATATTTACGTTTCCTAAAATAATTGATTTTAATGCTTTTAGGCCCTTCAGATCCCTGATATGTTTTCTTTATCCCCAAAAGTGTCTTCCCAAACTCGTCAGAGTGCACCATTTTACCAGCGGAAAAAGGTTTAAAATGTCGGTTGTTCTTATTGATTCAGCTTTTAAAAATAACGTGACATACACATAATAGCGTTACGATTGTCATATTAAGCTAAAGTGTTTACCTTTACTGAGTATATTAATCTGTGTTATGCTTATCCACGTCTGTTTAAATCCACCGTTTATTTACTTTCATTCTGTGATGTCAACGGTTTAAAAAAGTGACGTCATGTTACATTTCGTTACGTCAGCCTGACTGGGAATGAAACAGAGGTAAAAAAGGCGCGTAGCCGGGTGGAAGCTCGGATGCCGGAACCGTTCCAGATATACTGTTTGGAAGCCCGATCGGACCCCTGTCGCCGCTCAGATCAAATGTTGGGCTTCCACTTTAGTATGCGCCTGCGCAACTGGAACTATTTTATTTTGCCGTGTGATTGAGAATTCTAATACACCCGCACTATATAGCCTAGTTTAAAATATCTCGTTATATTGGACGATATATCACTGTAATTTTTGCAACGTTAGGAGAATAAGCATTGCGCATTGCGCATTGTGCATTGTAACGTATGCAACGTTAGGAGAGTAAGCAAATCAATGCGAAAGATTTCAGATGTGTGCGTTATTTTCACAATTTAGGGGTATAAGAATAGAAATAGAAAATCGTTTACGGTGAATTATCTATAATATATCACGGTTTGTCGTTCAATTGTAAACAATAGTTTCACTCGCCCTTCTGGCTCGTGAAATTATTGTTTACAATTGAACTCCAAACCGTGTTATATTAAACGATAATTAACAGTAAAAGATGTTCTATTTCTTAAATAACACGACACTTTTAAGAATGATAACCAATCACAATGCAGTGTTTGCAGATTGCAATTATTTCATTTTGATAAAGGACATTTTAACATGATTGTGTCCTGTTTAGGAACGTATCCATGATAAGTTGGGAAAATCGTTTTAACAAAAGATGGGCAATCAAAACGCTTTCAACGCAGTTATGCTATGTAAGGCGCAGTGGAAGCGTTGCTAGTCTATGTGTCAATATTAAAGCAAAGGCCAAGCGTTTTTTGTCACGGACGACAACGACTGCCCAACATGGATACCCTCCTGTTAACAATTTACGCTTACAATCAAGCTAGCCATTATTTAAGAAATAGAACATCGTTTACTGTGAATTATCGTTTAATACTCGTATATCACGGTTTGGAGTTCAATTGTAAACAATAATTTCACGAGCCATGGAGAAGGGCGAGTGAAATTATTGTTTACAATTGAACGACAAACCGTGATGTATTATAGATAATTCACCGTAAACGATGTTCTTTTTCTATTCTAATACCCCTAAATTGTGAAAATAACGCACACATCTGAAACCTTTCGCATTGGTTTGCTTACTCTCCTAACGTTGCATACGTTACAATGCACAATGCGCAATGCTTATTCTCCTAACGTTGCAGAAATTACAGTGATATATCGTTCAATATAACGAGATATTTTAAACTAGGCTATATAGGGCGGGTGTATTAGAATTGTTTGTAATATGTTCTTTTCAAAAGAATCCATAATATAATTTTCATATAACAACAATAACATCAAAGCATCAAATGATATTGGAAAATGCATATCTCTTTAGAGTAATCAAATATTAATGTGCTGAGCCATTAATTCTGTCATATAAATGTGTTTGTGTTTTTTTTCTCAATGGTGGTATTGCGTGTGACAAAAGTAGTACGAAGTTATCAAACTTAGCGATTATATATTTTTATTCCATATTAAACAGCAGTGAACGAAATACTTGTTGATGCTTATTCTATGATACATAACGATATCAAGCTGGGTGGTTAGAGTCTCTGATTTGAAATCACTTGCCGATCACCAGTGTGGATTCGGTCGCTCATGGGAACAATAACCTTTATTTAAGGAAGCTCTCCAGCTGGCTTGCGGAATGTTGATTGTTCCAGCCAGCCCGTGCAAAATGATAGCGGAGTAATGGAACTGTATGGAACCCTTCTCCCACTCCGTCCGCCCCCCACCCCACACTCACACAGCATCTAAGCACGTACGTTCCCACAACCAACCTCCAACCCTTTTCACAAATGTATGCATTGTTTTGTATTCATCTTTAAATGAAATAATCGAGAGAAAAAAAGCAAAACATAATAGTTCTTGGTGTTACAGATACATGTATGTTGCAAACTGTAGGAAACCTAAATTGAAAACGGTCATAAATTTGAAAACTAGCATAAATTTAATAAACGTGAAAACATAGCAACGTTAAACGTGATAACCTTTTCCTCAACCCTTTTCTCTTTCTATAACAATAGACAATATTGTTAAAACAATAGTTAATATCATCACATATCGATTGCGTTACTATCTTTTCACTAATAAGCTTTTTTCGTATGTCACGCAGCGCGGGTGGCGGACCGGCAGGTGGAAGGATTAGTTTCCGTTTATTTAAAAGAGAACGCCTACATGGATTGACTTCCGATTTGAGTACAATGTTGGCCAATAATCATCCAGATCGCATCGTAATTATGGTCCTTTTATTGAAATTTGAAAATGTTTGCGGTTTCCGCCCAATAACTTCAATATTTATAATCAAGTCTTGATGAAACTTTAGGATAATTTAAATGGGCAGAAGGTCTCGGCCAAGTTCGATAATCAGCCATAATGATCCTTTAACGCATGAGTTTTGTCGCTTGGATATTTGGAAATTGACGACTTTATCATTTTAATCCGATCTTGATAAAACTGTGGGACAGGGTTTATGGATATACTATCTGGGCCACGTTTGATAAATAGCCCGATCGCTCATCTAAAACTAGAATTATAACCGTTTGATTTTTAAAAAACGAGGAATTTTGCATTTTCCGTTCAAACTTAACATTTGTAATCCGATAATATTGAACCTTGGGGACTTTGTTTATCGGCATACTATCATGACTATCTAAACCAAGTTAGATGATCAGCTAGGTCGCATTTATAATGCCGCGAGTAATGGCCCTTCGATTTTTGAAATTTGATGATTTTTGCGGTGTCTGCTCAATAACTTTGACATTTATAATTCAATGTGATGAAACTTGGAGACAATGTGTATAGTCATAATATCTCGGCCAAGTTTGATAACCAGCCAGATCTAACATATATTGCCGGAGTTATGGCCCTTTGCTTTTTTTAAAACTGAATAGATTTGCAATGTCCCTCAGTAATCTAATCTTGATG
The DNA here is from genome assembly GCA_037043455.1 of Cyrtodaria siliqua. Taxonomy (NCBI): domain Eukaryota; kingdom Metazoa; phylum Mollusca; class Bivalvia; order Adapedonta; family Hiatellidae; genus Cyrtodaria; species Cyrtodaria siliqua. The sequence continues at coordinate 76,648 of JAWPHD010010237.1, read as the reverse complement.
ACTTTTACCACTTATTGTCGTGGGCATCAAATTACATAACTAGAAATGTGTTACAAAAGGAGCATAACTAAAAACATAATGATAATGGACCTTTGGAAACGGCCGAGCACGACACATACGAAATATTGCAGTCGCGGTTTGATTGAGACTGTTCATGAGCGGTAGTGTAATATGCTAGCTACCGCTCACGCCCTCTAGCCCCGGGTTGAGCAGAACTCAATATTCATAAAATCAATAGTACACAATTTTAACCATCCCGAAGATGGCATGCATACGGCGGTTGACATGGAGTCATATGCTTCCCCATGTCGTACGGCGTATGGTCCCAGTATCTAATAAAATTAAATGCCCCGAAGAGCGAAATAAACATAATGGAATTTAGTTGGGAGCAAGTTATACTTGGTCATATTACATGCATTCACGCGTATACCGGTGGTATGTTATGTCAATTTGCCACTCTTATTTGGTATGCTTTAAAATTGAGTACCAAGCATTATACATACTATGCAACATACGTCCACTCCTTTACAAATTATAATATTTAAGAAGGCCAGACATTGCCGAGATAAATCACGATACCGATCAAGTCCCTATTTTTCAACTGATATGTATGTGATGAGATCGTTATTCTCACCGAAACAAAGATCAGGTAGCGTATAGTTGCCGCTTTGTCGTTCCGTCAGTCCTCCACTCAGTCGAATTAATTACAACTTGGTACAATGAAAAAGGACGAGAATGGGAACGGATGAACCATAACTTTACATAGGTTAATGACAGAATTATCACCCTTTTACAATATTTTCTTTTCGCGAATCCTTGTCCGGAAACCATTGAGCTAAATGTAATGATACTTGAAAATGATAAATGGAAGAAAGTGCATAGTGCAAGACCCATAACTCTGCCTTAAATTATTGTTCTTTTACTCTCTATTGTTTTCTTCATGGGAAAACAACTGTTTTGGTTTTTTAAATGTTCTTTCGATCTATTCCTGACTTGGAGAACATATACGATGAATTTAATAATAAATAACAATAATAAATAATACCAAGTTGTCAACCAATTTTACTGACCAATATATATAGACATCACCTCCTGTAAGGTAAGCCTGCTAATAGCTAGGTTTGAACCAATGTCATACACAGCACTTCCCATTTGTTTTGGGGTTACAGTGAGATTTATACTTCTTCTTTTGTTGTTGTATTGGGGACTGCTAAAAGTAGCCTGTCAGCTAACCGAAGAAGAAGAAGAAGAAGAAGAAGAAGAAGAACGAGATGAACAAAGGGCCAGTGGACGTTATACTTGCTAAAATAGCTCTTATAGCAGGTGAGGGGGATGAGATGGACTATGTTCATGTTACGAGTACATCTTGAATATGTTTGGTTGATACAGATAAAATTTAAGGAGCTGGTGGGATAACAATATGTAATGTATAGCATTTTTAAACTAATTCAAGGGCAATAGCTCAGCTGTTTCTAGTATGACATTGCTAATTTCTGATTTCGTCTACGCTTTCTTCTATGAGGTAATGTATGTGGGTGGGGTCGGACGGGGGCGCATGGGGCATGGCGTAGGAATTGGGGGCCCTGAGATGGGTGTGACTCGGATATATGGCCGCTTTTCCTTTGTAGATATTAGCTTTCTGAACATTTGTTTTGTAAAAATCGGATGAAAAAGAAGTACCTACAGATTAGCAAAGCAAAATGCTTTCAATAAATAAAGGGCAATAACTCCTTTTCATTTATTTTCATTTAGATGTGGTTTTCAAACTTATTGATCTTTCGTCGATATTAAGACATTGACCAAGTTTGGTAAAGATGGGATGCAAAATGCAGTCGCTAGAATTTTGATAAATCAAACTATAGCATTTTTTTCATTAAATCAAGGGACATAACTCATAATGTTTATAAACCGATATTAGTGGTATTTGAACTCATTTGAGCTTACATCAATACTAAGACTCTGGCCAAGTTTGGTCAAGATCATACGCAAAATGAATGTGATAGAGTGATGACAAGGCAAATGTTAGCATTTTTCATTAGGTCAAGGACCATAACTCTGGTGTTTATCATCCGAGTTAAGTTCTTTTCGAGCTCGTCTGCCTTTTATCAATAGCCAAGTTTGGTAAAATTAGAGGGGGCTAGAGAGTAGACAAGTAAATAACGGACGGACGGGCGCCGGACAACATGCCATTTTGATGACCAACAATGACCAGCAACTACAGAGACACATACATTTCACACAAAGAGAAAAGGGTGAAGGAAAACGTTTTCACGTTTAGCGTTTCTATATTTTCAAGTTTACGGTAAAAAAGAAAATTCACGTTTACGGTAAAATTTTATTAAATTTATCACCAGGTCGTTTTTCACATTTATGATAAGGGGTTTTCACCTTTATGGTAAGTTTCACGTTTATGGTAAAATGTTAATACATTTATGACAGTTTTCACATTTATGACCGTTTTCACGTTTAGTGTTCCTACACAAGCTGATCACTTTGTTTCACGACTTCGCTGCTCTCTCCTCACGAGAATCCTTAATACGGAATCCAGTTGCATCCTCCAAATATCTTTGTTTTATTTTCATCCAGTATAGTTCAGTGTTGTAAAAACATTTTGAATAATCTTATAGGTATGAAAGCACTAATTATTTTCCCCATAGACACCAATGTTAAAGTGTCACATATTAATGATTTGCTGCAAATTCAACTCAAGTATGGATAATGCAGCAGTGTAATGTTCATATAGAAAACTATTTTTCCGCTTGAAAAATCACCAGAAAACGTGGGGCCACAAGACATGTAAGAAAGTTCTTGTTTGTTTACTAAACAGGTCAATGGTACAGCTGTTTTCATTGATTGACTGTTTTCATTGCTCACAAAGTGTAAGCATAGAGTCGAAATTTCGAAAATGTTCATCAGTGATCCAGTAAAACCTATTAATACGCTTCTTATACATACAACCACAACATCGAATAGAAATGGGCAGTTTTTCCCTACTTATAATGCCCATTTCCATCGAAAAAGGAGGGATTACTTTTTATTATAGGACTACACCTCGGAGGTTTACATGTAATTGGTGGTGGTAAACCTATACTAGATCGCGATAGCCTCAAAAAGATCAATAATGAAACGAACGAACAGAAACAAAGCACGGTCTACGTTTGATCTAACGGGAATAACCGCCATGTACGATAATTATATTATGATACGCCATAAAAAACATAAACTTATGTTTACCCAATTAAATCGAGTCACACGGGAAGTAAATCTGAATATACCCTATAATTAAACTGACAAATGTCGGAAATCAAGATACGGATTCGTAGAGTATAAGAATCAAATTACAGCTAGGGACCAGTCTCGTACGTTGTTAAGGCGCACCATCTAAAGTCTAAAGTATTATGGGAATATATGGGCTGAACTTTTGTCAAATTCCACGATTTAGTGGGCAAATATGCGTTGACGTTCCAATTACATTATATACTGTCGAACATTTATACTATAAACATATTACCGCAACTGAAAACAATAATCAGAAGGAAAAAAACGTACTGAACATAGTTACACCAAACATGAATAAGCGACTACGTGACCTTTCGAATATAAACTGGTTTGTTACATATATACAAATAAAAACTAAGCACATGTCATTCAGTTTTGACAAGGACATTTAAGTTTATGCTATGCTTTCCAGCGAAATACAATTGATAACCTCACCGTTTCAAACAGTGCATTTCCATTCATACTGTTCACTGTTTTTGGAACTACTTTTTATCATTAATCCGCTTTCTCAAAGTTCTAAACTATAAATTAATTACTTCCCTGTGTTGTTATTATCCGCCATCGTCTGTTGTCTACAATAGAAAACTATCAAGAAATGGATGAAATTGAATTCCAAACATATGCTGCCATATTTTTGATATAGAAACGTTCATAATGTCTGCAGAAGCTTATAAGAATCTTTCATGGATATCCGGTGAAGATAGGGAATTCCAGCCCGAGGTATAAGTGTTTTTATCGGAACCGAGGCTCTGCCGAGGTTCCGATTAAAACACTTATACCGAGGGTTGGAATTCTCTATCTGAACCGAATACCCATGATAGATTCTTTTTCTGGCATATCTGAGACCTGTTGTGCGTTGACGTCGCCAGCTACTAACGTTTTACATGTTTTTCTGCATACCGGATGTTGGCGCGCGTGAATTTTATCTCGACCCTAGGGTGAGATGGAAATATCTAGCCCCGGTAAAATGACAGATATCCTTTTCCGGTATTCAAGAAAAGTTTATCCGAGACTGTAGGTCTGCATAAGAGAATGATCTCGATGTAAGAGTATGAGCTAGGTGTATAAAAAACTGAATCGTCCAACTGTTGCCGGCACTAGTATGAGAGACTTTAGACCTGTTGATTGAAAAACGCAACCAATAAAAACACTAAAAATGATTAAAAGTAATATAAAGGTATTTAATGACTTCCTCTATTCCAAAAAGAAGTCCAGTGTATATGTTGGGGAGATATCAACCGATGATCAGACCGGAGTGGAGTATTTGATCCAGTGCACATTGTTGGTTAGAGAATAGTTCATGGCGGGTATTTCTTTATTTACACTGTCTCGTTTTATTGGGATGACAGTAGGGTAAGTGTGAGGTTTGGTGCACCCTAAAACCTGGTTTAAAACAACAGCGGCCTTTTTTGCCACTGATCGTTCCAGGGCGGTAGCCCTATTGCCAACTCTTTTATGTTTGTGATGTCTTATTTGGCCATTTATTCTTCTTTAAAGTTGTTCTTTGTTTCTGTGTGTGTTTGTGGTAGACTGTCGTCATTGAATGCTACTTTTCCTGTTCGATTTATATATATATATCATATAAAACTATAACATTATGGCCACAAAAAATTAATTACCTGGTTCTCAGGCCACTTTTTCTGAGAAGAGATGCGGGCGGGCGCATTTTTTTTTTACAATTTTACAGTGGTCAACAGACACGCGGGCGATTTTTTTTTATCCAAACTTTTAATTCCAATACATGTATTGATGCAAAATATCTCGAAATACATGTGCAATAACCGTTGGATCAGCTCATCTCTATTGTCGATCATTACCTTATCATTTCTTCCCGACTTATGCTTCTTTCAATCACAATTAGTCCGTATATTTGTATTAGATCACGCATGAACTTCTATCGAACTCGATGACACCGCCATTATTGCATGTTGTTGTGAGACTTTGTCGATTAGACGTTTAAATAAATCGCCTGTTCTGTAGCTCCTACTAGTTCCAAGCGTCTCAAGCGTCTGACTCTCCTAGATTGGTACCCGTACGACTGCAACACTCACAAGCTAGCGAGCAGAGCGGCAGATAGTCGGCCGCGCACCAGTCTACCCACAAGGAGATTCCCCTGAGGTAGTTGCATGTAAAAACCGGAACGAACTTGGATGCGGAACTTTTTTTTATTCGAAATTTCGGTAGCGCATTTCCAATTTTTATTTTATTACTTTTGAGATAAAATCGGCAATGCGGCTCCAAAAAAAGGCGGGACTGAGAACCAGGTAATTAATTTTTTATGGCCATAATATCATCAAATAATATTGGAAAATCATATATCTTTAGAGTAATCAAATATTAACGTGCTGAGCCATTAATTCTGTGATAGAAATGTGTTTTTCTATTCCTCAATAGTGGAATTGCGTGTGACGAGTATGAATAAGTTCAAACTCAACGATTATTATAAGGTTATTATACGGTTAACTGTACGATATGGATTTTTATTGTACAAGTCAATGTTGTGGTGAAGACCTGTATTGGATGAGACGCCGTACGCGTTCATTCCTATACAGATTTTCAACACAACATTGACGAGTACAATAACAATCCATATTGTACAGTTAAGTGTATAATGACAGTTTTATTATTCACCTATATTTCTTACAGATGAAAATACCAAAGTTAACAGAAAATAAGCATACATAAAATGATAGGTTTGAACTATTTTATTTCAACAAAAATACAAAACAGTAAAGAAGCATAATCGAATTGTTAGAAAATATATTTGGTTCTGCCCAGGAGCAGAAATATGTAGCCATCGTCGAAATAATGCCACATCTCGTTTCGGTTTTTATCAGGCACAACGTCGTCCATCTCGGAATCTGACAGCGTTATTTTTGTTGTCGTTGCAGTCGACACTAAATTGTTCCCCAGAATTTTCTCCAACAAGTTATATCCGAGATACTGAGTTTGAAACCCGTTCGAGTTACCTTTCCCTTAACGTCCTATTCCTATTAATACGATATACGATTATCGATTTCGGGACGTTTCCGATTTGAAGCGTACAATAACGGTATCTTATATACAATCACATGGTACATATGCTCGTTTTTTTCAGTGGAATAGAAATATTGGTGCATATTAAAGGGACACTGTCCGTAAGTAAGCAGATATTGAGCATAACCAAATAACTGTCTGACTTTTATTCATTGAAATGTATACATGAAAACATGAGGATAGACCCTAAGAAGTATGTAGGAATACATTCGTGAGTTTGAAAAAAAAAGTTTTAATTATTAAATGTAAATAAAGTGGGACCCACAATATTTACCTTTTATGCGTTCACGTGACTTCCACAGCGCACTAGGTTTTCACCATAGTATGTATTGCGTAATATGTATAGCCCGCTTAGTTCAGTCGGGAGCGAGTTCCGACAACTTTACGCTCTCGCACACTTATTTTTACTGCGAGTTTGGGCTGCGAGTTCAAACCACGAAGTGGATTTGCTTTTTTTTGTACCGCGATTGAATTCCGTTAAACAATCTTGCTTTTAATTAGTAAATATTGAATAATGTTTAGTGTATAATGGTTGCGAACATAATTATTGGGTGTTTTATAAGCGAAAAGTTACGGACAGTGTCCCTTTGAACAGCGGGTTACAATATTACACAGAAATAAACGAAAATAAATGTTACTGCTCAGTCTATGATGCTTAACGATAGCGAAACACGGCCAAATAATAAATGAGATTGAAACGCTGTTGGTTACAATGTATATGGTAGCTTAGAATGTAATAATGTATCACAAGGCGTGGGATGTGTCAATCGTAAAGCAAGTTGACAAGATCCTTTCATACAAAACTGACTTGAATCAATCAACTAAAGCGACATTCTATTTCATCATCTCGTTTTCAATTTTCACTTTTCAACTGTATTTGAATATTATAAATATCAACAAAAACACTGAACTGTGCACGTTACTTCAAGTTAAGAATCTTACCTCCTATGCTATGGATTTGAAACGGGGCATTGGACAAAAGAAAACGAGAAAACAGGGAATGTTAATTCTATAGTTAGCTTGAAGATGAATTTTAATTTGTATTTGAATATGATCTCATATAATCCGGTTGTCAACCGTTTCTGCATTGTTCTACATTGTAAGATTATTTAACACTGCATTGTCATAAATATGTATATAATTAATATCCGTATTTAATACTGTCGTAACGCCATTTTTGCATTTCATTATATTATATATTGCCTTGCGGAACGTCAGTGGTTCTACCCAGGTGCCCGCCGGTTTTACGAACATTTGAAGATTTGAAATAGGAAGAGACGGCAGAGAAGAGCAGCAAAGATGGCGTCAAAAGAAGATACGTGAGTGTGAGAATTGTGTGTATTGTTGTTATTTAGATAAAATATTTACTGTTATGCGAAATGTTCAGTATCCCGGTGACATTTGCTTTAAAACAAGCAAGAAATGGTTGACTATTATGTGAAATTTATTATAAAAGGGAAACGTTACACCCACGAAGACAGTTATTGTTTTTTATTCCAATGGATTTTTGGTCATTGTTAAACAGGCTCAGCAGACATACCAGACCTCTATATTTATAAACTATAAGCATTGGCCTGTGGGTAAATACTATTAACATTTATAGAGATCACAACAGTGTGTTTTTATTTGTAAACACTCAATATCAAGATCTTTTTTTTCACGACTCGACAAGGTCGGAAACTCTCTGATACTGGTAGCTGATAGTTACATAATAAAAACTACAGACGAACTATGTAGAATTGTTCGGTGGGGTAGCTCAGTTGGTATAGCATTGGTTAGAACATATTAGGTGATGGGGTGGGGATGGATATTTTCAATAAAAAATTCAAGGGAAGTGTTTTTAACATTTTGTCCATGCGGGTGCCTTTTCAGTATTTTCCAGGTGGGGGTGGGGGAGAGGGGGTTATGGAGAAACAAAATAAAATACGGGAGTGGGGGATGTGGTGGGTTGGTACCTTATATTTACAATAATATACACTTAGGTAGTGGTGTTCCGAACAATTTGGTGGAGCATTGGTTGTTTAAGTTACATGACTTGATTGTCTTCTGTTATCTAGTCCTGTTTTATAAACATACCGATATTTTGGTTTACACTAAGATTATTCATATGATCATATTTATGACATTTTTACCACAGGTCCCTGAAACTCTGAGATAAACTGGTCAGACCTCGACTCACATGCATCGGTCACTAGTGACTGCAGATTGCATACAGAGAATTATATCAATGGATTAAACCTAATATGTGATATCGTTTTCGAGAAGTTTAAACATCCACAGACCATGTAAAATCTTCTAACTACATTTAAAGTATTTTTGCAACAGTTCTCAATTTAGAATGGAAGGTTATTTTGCAAACATTTATTTGATATAACACAAACCAAAATTAATTTAAATATAAACATATTTTAAATACGTTCAAATTTAAATTAATGTTGGTTAGTTTTGGTACAATCAGTGTTGTTCTGTTGGGCCCATTTCTGTAACTCTCTCTCTCTCTCTCTCATGTTCGAATAGGATCTTACATGCATGTGTTTCTGCCTGCTCAAAGTCACTCTTAAATTCACTTTTACATACTTGTATGTAGAAAATCTTCCATCATAGCTAATGTTTGTATTTATATGCCATACCGACTTTAAATAAAATTGTGCATCTTGTATCTTGTATCTTGTAACAAAGGCACATTGTTTACATTTATAAATTGAGTCGAAGACTGACGACAGACATCATCAGATAATACTGGGCTGGCTAATAATCTTGCAATAAATGTGATTTCACGTTTAATAACCTAATTAAACAGAAAAATGTCAGATTCATTATATTGTGTAATTTGTTTTCAGGATAAAATTAGATTTCCGTGTCAACATAACTATAAAATGGTAATTTCAAAGTACTAAATGTAGTGGAAAACTGTGGTTATTAGGAAACTTAAAGCAAGAAATTACGGTGAGGTTAATTGGCATGTTGCATGTCGAAAGTTAGCAACAGATGTGTTGCATAAAAAATATACTTTTAAGAAACTTTCGACATGCCACATGCCAATAACCCCCCTTAATTTCCTCGGTTAAGAAGCTTTTAATTTTCTCATAATCGCAGTATTGCAGTACTATGATAACTTCTACTTCCGGAATGATGCGTGTTCGATTAGTCCTAAATCCTCTACCTCAGCCGATGTACGTTCGATTAGAACAGTGCTCTGCCTTCTTCTATCATCTTCTATACCCAAGGCGCTTCTCTACCCGGAAGAGAACAAACGAACCGGCTACCTGACTTTACTACACCTCAATATTGGCGAATATTAGACGTTTCCTGTTACATTGAAAGAAAACGGAGCTTGTAACTGCGTATGCAATATATTATATATATTAGTCTAACAGTGTGCTTAAGAGTCAAATTGTACGCACTTTGTAAGGTTTATCTGTGATGGTCTCGGATAAATGTCATATTTGAGTTACTGCATAATATGTATTTACTTTGTAAGGTTTATTTGTGACGATTTCGGATAAATACGTAACATGTGTGTACTTTGTAAGATTTATATGCGATGGTCTCGGATAAATAAGTCATATATGAGTTATTGCATAATATGTATGTACTTTGTAAGGTTTATCTATGATGGTCTCGGATAAATAAGTCATATATATGCGTATTGGCATAAGATGTGTGTACTTTGTAAGGTTTATTTGTGACGGTCTCGGCTAAATAAGTCATATCTGAGTTATTGCACAATATGTATGTACTTTGTAAGGTTTATTTGTGATGGTCTCGGATAAATGTGTGACGAGCTAGGGCTTTAAATAAGTGGGTATTTGAGTTATTGCATCATATGTGTGTACTTTGTAAGGTTCATCTGTTGAAAGTCTCGATAAATAAGTCATATATGAGATAAATAAGTCATATATGAGTTATTGCATAATATGTGTGTACTTTGTAAAGTTTATTTGTGACGGTCTCGGCTAAATAAGTCATATCACGGTTATTTCATAATATGTGTGTACTTTGTAAGGTTTATTTGTGACGGTCTCGGCTAAATAAGTCATATTTAGTTATTGCTAATATGTGTGTTCTTTGTAAGGTTTATTTGTCACGGTCTCGGCTAAATAAGTCATATTTTAGTTATTGCATAATATGTCTGTACTTTGTAAGTTTATTTGTGACGGTCTCGGCTAAATAAGTCATATTTGAGTTACTGTATATTTCATGTGTTTAACTTGTAGGGTTTATTTGTGATTATTTTTGACGGTCTCGGCTAAATAAGTCATATCTGAGTTATTGCACAATATGTATGTACTTTGTAAGGTTTATTTGTGATGGTCTCGGATAAATGTGTGAGACGATCTCGGCTAAATAAGTCATATTTGAGTTATTGCATCATATGTGTGTACTTTGTAAGGTTCATCTGTGAAAGTCTCGGATAAATAAGTCATATATGAGATAAATAAGTCAAGTTATTGCATAATATGTGTGTACTTTGTAAAGTTTATTTGTGACGGTCTCGGCTAAATAAGTCATATCACGGTTATTTCATAATATGTGTGTACTTTGTAAGGTTTATTTGTGACGGTCTCGGCTAAATAAGTCATATTTTAGTTATTGCATAATATGTGTGTTCTTTGTAAGGTTTATTTGTCACGGTCTCGGCTAAATAAGTCATATTTTAGTTATTGCATAATATGTCTGTACTTTGTAAGGTTTATTTGTGACGGTCTCGGCTAAATAAGTCATATTTGAGTTACTGTATATTATGTGTTTAACTTTGTAGGGTTTATTTGTGATTATTTTTGACGGTCTCGGCTAAATAAGTCATATTTGAGTTATTGCATAATATATATGTACTTTGTAAGGTTTATTTGTGACAGTCTCGGATAAATAAATCATATCTGAGTTAATGCATAATATGCGCATAGATTGTAAGATTTCTTTGTGATGGTCTCGGGCAAATAAGTTATATTTCACTTGTGGAAATAATATGTATGCGCTATGTAAGGTTTATTTGTGATGGACAGTGCCAAATAAGTAATATTTGACATATTGCATATCAATATGTGTGTATTTTGTAAGGTTTATTTGTCTGACTATTTCTTATTATATTAAAAACAAGTAGTTAGAACGATTTGAATGTGTTATCCTGAACAAGAACAAGTTTAAAAATGGCATACTAATACATATCACTACGTATACTACACACTAGAGTGCACTGCATTCACAGTTCATATTCTTATAAATTTACTAGTCGCGGAACAGAATTTAGTTTAGCATGTTAAGTATACAAACAATATGAATGAAGTTTATGGCTGTAAACTGGTAACGGGAATCTGTAAACATATTAACAGCACATGCATGTCTTTTCATCTGGAAACAAGTTGTTCTATAGCAAGACAATACGCAAAATAATCACGGTGATCAGGTGCTTTATGTTTCTAAATATCATGTCCGGGTCAATATTCCCCTCAACGGATTCTTTAAAAGAAAGCAAAAGAAATTGATCAGCTGCCTTCCGATTCTGAATGTTACTTTTGAGTTCTAATTTGCTCCTTTATATAGATGCGACTCCTCAAAGTTCGGATATAAAAGCGTCATTAAGGGTACTCGGGTATTGAGAGTTTTTGTTTTAGTTTTACATTCCAGAAATTGCCTTCTTATAAATGACAAATTATTTCTATGGCTATATATAATGTTTGATATAATGCTTTAAAGGGAATGTAGCGATACAGCCCAAAAAGCTCTATTATTGAGAGTTCTGAAAAACTTGGAAAAGGTATGAACGAATTATCAAAATCGGATTATAAACAAAAATATGTTTGACCATTTGAAGGTTGTTCTAAAAGAGTATGATAGTGGACCATTGACCGAACGATAAATACGAAATATTGCAGTCTCGGTTTGATTGAGACTGTTCATGAACGGTAGTTAAATATGCTTGCTACCGTTCACGCCCCCTAGCACCGGGTTGAGCAGAAGTCAATATTCATAAAAATCAATAGTACAGAATTTTAACCATCCCGAAGATGGCATGCATATGGTGGTGGACTAAAACGGATATGGGAGGCGCCATATTATTTAAAGCAAAGAAAATCACTGTAAACGAACCTTTACTGGTCATATAAAGCATTATTGCCTTTAACTATACATATTTTCCATAAAAACTGTCATTTTCTCCTATAAAACAATAAATGCTCATATTCATAAATATTCCATTAAGAATACATATTTTCCATACAACTGTCATAAATATCCCTTTTCTATACAACTGTCATTTTTTCCTATAAATCAATAAATATTCATATTCATAAAAAAGAGTATGATAATGGACAGTATACATATGGTCATTCAAAGCTATGATTTCACAGCTCTCAAACTAGCTGCCTCCATATCCGTTTCAACAGAACCTTCAAATGACTATATCTTATTTGTATACCATCCGATTTTGATAATTCTTTCACTTTTTTCCAAGTGTTGGCTGTGTCGCTCCACTTTCTGTATTAATAAGCACTTATTTTTAGAACATGCTTAAAGCACTGAGGTGCTTGTAATTAACAACATACTCGGGTATTCGTGAAGTAAAACGTTGATAAAATGCATCAAGCCATAACCTCCATAAACGTATAATAAATTATAGCATTTTAATACTTCAACTCGACTAAGACACATGTTAACGAATTCTCAAGTGAACCGTTGAATATGTGTTGTAGCTGTAATGTCGATTCAAGGACACATTTAACATAATGTATTTCGGGCCTGTTTAATTTGTGCGTGATAATAAAGATTATATGCAATCAAATTACTAACGACTGTCGTTTCTGTTAATGTACGATCAAATTATAACACTGATTCATTTGTACCTTCAGTTATGCAGATTGCAAGCCATTCATTTTTTGCTACTGTGTCATGCAGTAAAAATGTATTATTAACATGCTAAAATACCACGCAAATACATGGTGAAAGAAATGGATTGATATCAGCTAAACGATTTTTTTCGGAATCCATGTTTTAAAATTGTGTTATATTCATTATAATATTATGTAACCATAATAATTGTATACATTTGAGAATTAAATATTTTTTCAACTAAATGTTCTCAAAATGTAATACCTTTTAGTTGAGAAGACTTACTGCAAACTAGTGAAAATTGTACGGATAAATCTGATGGACTGTTGTTCACTTTTTTGGATGTATCTCTTACACAGCTTTTAATCAAATGTGCTTTAAAACATGAACTATTTACCTGTTGTCTAACTCATTTTTATGTTCGACCACGTTCTGAGTTGTACGTACTAGATTATAATGTCAAAATGTTGCACACAATCCTTCCGTGAAACTAACATATACTCTCAAAAAATAGCTAAATTTTATGAAAGAATGTACTTAGCATGAGCACTCAGATACGTTCATGAACTTCGACAAGTGACACAGTGTTATGCTGTTCCTTGCATTCCGTTTCCGTAATAAACTTTCGTGTACAGTCTACGTCGTGGGGTAATGAATAAAATCTGATTTTGCTTAAAATACAGTTCTAGATATGAAGATATACTGAAAAGGGATCCATTGGAAGCAACGAACACAAAAAAGAGAGAAAAGTAGCAGACTCAGTTTTATTAAGTCTGTTCCTGAGAGGTAATATACTGAAACGCATAATCAACAAATTGCCTATACTACACTGTTATACACGCCTAATTCCGCGTAATATTGCAGATATATCTCGACGTGTTTTGTGCCAAAAGGGCTACAACTAATTACAGAAAGGACATCTCTATCATGTAGTAGACCTTTTAATCAAAGTATACCTTGTTACACGGAATTCATAAATGTTGAAGTTTCTCTTGAAAAAGTCAAGCCATTTCAATATTGTGTTTAATGTTAAGAGATTGCAACGTTTAAAGCCTCAGTTTACTCACCTGCTTGAGCCAAATGAGCATTCTGTCGATAATGAAACTTTAAAGGGGTAACCATTGGTGCGATCGGTGCTGTTTAAACCTTCTTACCGAAAGGACAAGTCTAATGTCGCCCTGTACCATTCGATTAACAGTAGCATATTAAACATACAATGTATAGCAGAAATACCCATTATGCGTTTCTTTTTCCTTTCAGTATATATGGTGAAACACCTCTCACACCCACTGGCAACGGCTTAAGTGGTATTCTACTTCATAGCCACTAAGGATAGGTCTCGAAGACACCAGCAAACAGTAAGTAGTAACACTATTGATTGTAGTCGGGACGACATTATACGACCGCATCCACATAGCACTAAACGAACACAAATGTGAAACCATCTAAAACATAATAATTGAATTTTAGATCAGTGATTAAAACTATAAACGTCCTCTGGAAATCGCTAATGGGAGCGTCTGCTCGAAATGCTTTGGATCCAAGAAATACTCATTAGACAATTAAAAATAGTCACGATTTTCCCAGATAATGAGGACAAACGTTAATAAGGGCATATTAACCAGGCAACACACTTATGGAGATTGATTAAGATGAAGTTTAATATCACGAGCTATTTCCAGTGACGACGCGTGTTTTCATTGTCACACAAAAAGCGGCTATCCTTCATATCCTATGATGGTGTGGGGCGAAAATTCTGTCATTATTAAAAAAATGGAAAGCATGAACTATTATTTATGGACAAGCGTTTATTACATGTCACTAGAAAATTGAAAAGAGCGCATTCTTTTGATGATCTAGCACATGACTAATATGTACTGTAAGTGTCAAACATTTAAAACGAGCATGTGCATAACATATAGATGTAGATAGATATATAGATATAGATATATGTGTGTGTGTATGTGTATATATATATATATATAGGGAGACAATAGTTGCGAACTAACAAGGACAGACAACCTTCGGACGAACTACGGCAGAGCGCCTAGCTATGATGAGAGACACAGAAATCAAACGCATGTATTCACTTCCTATAGAGGATAGCTGCAACACACGCTGATATATTGTTTCTCTACATCATAACACACTCGTCTGGATGCACAATTAATATATACAATCATACATATATACAATTATAGTCCATATGAGTGGGATCACATTTAAGCATTCAACCGCACACAGCTATATTAAGACAGTGACAACGAAAGGTGCCGGATCTTGGGAATACTGTGAATTCAGTTAATATATTAAAGGGAAATAATTTGAACTCACTACGGCAACTTTCGAAATTTGGGATCTCCCAAGAGATTCACGTTCACAAAGCAGAATTATATATAAGGAGACTATATTTGCGAACTACCAAGGACAGACAACCTTCGGACGAACTACGGCAGGGCGCCTAGCTATGATGAGAGACATTGAAATCAAACGTATGCATTCACTGCCTATTAAGGATAGCTGAAACACAGGCACATATATATCAAGAGTCCATGCGCGGCTAGATATATAGAATAAAAATAACAAAGACATTATTCTAAAGTGACATTTCTGTTTTGCAAGTACTTGCTCTGCTTAAGTAGATCTTCTGGCAGTTGCCATTTTTATACCGTCATTAATACATATGTATTGCCTTAAATGGCGTGATGACCCCAAAGGACCAGTAAGTAAAAACTGCTGATTTGTTGTTGGGTTTACAGCCGCTACAAAGCAATAAACAAACGTGAATGTGAATAAAAACTATAAAGAGGATCCTTGGAAGCAACAAACTTAAACAAGAGAGAACATTAGAAAACCAAATGCTAATGAGTCTATTCATTAGAGGTAATATAAGGTGCAACGCTTCTCACGCTCCCATCATCTTCCTAAGCGACAATCCACCCTAAAAATAAGTATAAAGATCGAACAGGAAAACAGCTTTCACACGCAAAACGACAAACATGAATGGCAATGTTAATAAGGAATAAAGGCATATGACGTCACAAACACGAACAGGGTTGACAACAGGGCTACCGACGTGGAACGGTCTGTAGCAAAAAAATGCTGCTTGGGGTTTAAACCAGGTTCTAGGGTGCACCAAACCTCACACTTACCCTACTGTCATCCCAATAAAACGGGACAGTGTAGAAATCCCCGCCATGAACTATTCTCTAACCAACAAGGCAGCATTAATAGGCAATATAAGTAAAACACAAATATGTTCCAGTATATATAAACACAAAACAGAATAGCCTAGAAAGCCACAAAGAAGGTACTCAGTGACTTGGCAGAAGCCAGAGCAACAACAGATTACACCAATGAGGGCCCGATTTGACAAGATTGCAGACAAACATCAAACGTCACCGTCCTTTGGGGCCATAGATAGACGTCATCATAAATCCACAACGATTTGGCTCATTGTTCCCAAATGACCAGCATGTAATAACACTAATGATTTGTAGTCGGGGCGAAGTGTTGCTTCTTATATTACCAAACATAAACAGGCTCAATAAAACCGAGTCTGCTACTTTATTCGCTTGACTGTGTTTGTTGCTTCCAAAGGATCCCCCTTTTCGGTATTTATTAATACACTAATGTCTGTTTAGTGCAGAATGTCGTCTGTTACATGTCTCCACGTGCTACGAATCATTAGTGTTAGTTTAACTGTCTGACTGGGATCAACGAGCCCATTGCTGGTGGCTTTGAAGTAGAATACCGCTTAAGCCGGTGCTAGGGGATTTGAGAGGTGTTGCTTCTACATTACCTCTCATGAACAGACTCAACACACCGGAGTCCGCTACTTTATGATTTTGGTTGTGTTTTCTGCGTCCAAAGGATCTCCCTTATCAGTACTTATTAACATTCACACCGGTGTTCGTTTAGTGCAGTGCGACAGATGTAAAACACAAACAAGAAAGAAACGTAGCAGACTCGGTTTCATTTAGTCTGTTCATCAGTGTTAACGCATTTATATGCTTCAACCACATTAATTTGAAACAGTTATTTTATTACCAAAACAAAAATTGAACATGAATAGATGATTGTAGAAAAGCATCAAATATATAAGAGTGAACCTCAGCGACATGTGTTTGTGATGCCATATCTTTCCTTTTATTCAACTTTTGTAGTTGTTTGTTTCTCTGCGTGTTTGTCGTTCACTGTGGTCCTTGAATGCTACTTTTCCTGCTCGACTTTTATATCTACATATATGCATTGTAGATCCTTTAGGATTGTTTTGTAGCATTTCTTACAGCAAACTGGTGGAATTTGAATTGGTTATCCAGAACCAATAGTAACACTTACTAGTATTTGCTTAGATATTTGAACAATGAACCCACAAAATGAACTTCTGTAGAAAGAAAACCTGTACAGTCGTATTCTATTCTCACCAAGATATCTTTGTTAGAAGGGTGTCTGTCTGTTGTTGTTCGCGAATATAATCTCCCTATATATAACCCTTTTAATAAATATTTAATATGCCCGTAAATGTATGTCAGACAAATGAACCGCATGCTTTATAGAGACATGTGTGTGCTGATTGTAAACCAACTAGCGGGATCAGATGAATCGTTAGTGTTGTTTTCTGTTGTTGTTTACGAGTGTAATTAAGTAATTGACCCAGATATATTTTCGACTATCCCAGCTTCTCTGCAAAGAGTACATCTATTGAACTATTAAACGCATCCTAGTGTCTCGTCTCCGTTAGAACATGAAGGACCATTGATTCTTAAGACCACAGTTAATGGCACTTGAATCTGTTCTGAATGTCTACAATGCGATTTTAAACTTTGGCTGAAAGACGTGTACTTTTACAGATCAAACACACTAAGATGTATGTTATTATGTGGATATGGATGATATAGCAAACTTAACATTGTTTGTTGCATACTTGTATAACACCGCCTGTCGTTTTCAAAAATGATTTCGATTCATTTGAAATGCAAAAGAGATAAAGTCAAAAGGAGAGATATGATAAAAAAATATGAAGAATTGGTTCGAAAATGATAGATATACGAATATACTAAACCTCCATTAAAGCATAATGGGTAAACAAATAATAGAGCCATAGAATAACGGAGCGTGGGAATATTCTACATGAATAAACTCGAACGCTATGGTGGGAATTTAATATTTAACTGTAATATAATTGTACAGACACATTTTTAAATGACATGTTAAAGGCGTGCTAACTTTACAAAAAGTCCAAAACGTGTAAATGAAAAAATAGCATAAAACTATAGCAATATCAAAAACAGTAGTAGCCACTTAATCTATATTTATTGGATACGGAAAAAGATTGTATGCATTCATGATATATATATAATACAACTGATGGAAAACTAAAAAAAAAAATTCAATCCACAATCCCCACTTGGTAGGGATGTTCCCCGAGCAACTTCTAATGGGGTATATGTGTCTCAACTTATTCGTTTTTCTAGAGCTTGTACTCGAATTGAGGACTTTAATATTCGTAATCTTTGTATAACTAAAAAGTTACTCAATCAGGGTTACCGTTACCATAAACATCGTAAAACCTTTCCAAAATTTTATTATCGTGACCCTGATCTTCTTTCCAAATATAAAAGTAATTTAAGGACTCTTCTGCGACAAGGACTATCACAACCTGACTTCTATGGTGATGTGATTTATAAACTTCGTAAGATTCTAGGTCATGATCACTTTCATACTATCTTTGTTTAACTTGTTAAAAAGTTTATCAAAAGAGGTTATGACCCTATCATTTTGCAACGTACTGCATGCTTGGTGGTGGACCCTTTTACAGTTCGCCACTATGCTTTCCTCTTTAACTGTACGATGACCGGACAGGCTGTGGACCCTATGATGACGCCTACCTAAAGCCCATTTGGACTGTGGCGTTTGATGTTTGTCCATGATCTTTCTTGTCGTGCCCTTAATGGTTTATTCTCTTACTGCTCTGGCTTCTGCAAAGTCATTGAGTACCTTCATTGTGGCTTTCTAGGCTATTGTTTTTTTGTATTATATTTACACGAGCATATTTGTGTTTTTATTTTTGCCTATTGATGCTGCCTTGTTGGTTAGAAATTAGATCATGGCGAGGATTTCTTTATTTACACTGTCCTGTTTTAATGGGATGACAGTAGGGTAAGTGTGAGGTTTGGTGCACCCTAGAACCGGTTTAAACCCCCAGTGGCCTACTTTGCCACTAACCGTTCAAAGGCGGTAGCCCTATTGTCAACCCTTTTTGTGTTTGTAATGTCGTTTGCATTTATTATTGCTTTTGCCTTCTTGTTTGTCTGTTTGCGTGTTTGTTTCTGTGTTTTGTGATTTACTGTCCTCATTGAATGCTACTTTCCCTGTCCGATCTTTTTATATTTCTGGACATACGTGTGAAACAGCATTCTTAAAATATCACCGGAAAATATCACCAACTGATATTTTCAATAACACAGCAGTGGTTGCATGAACTCAACGTTGAAAATGTCAACATATTACAACAAAAAAAGCTATGCAAATGCATTATGGAAAGGCCTTCAAAATCAGTCTATAGATATCTCACAAAAGTTCAAAAACATAATTTAAAATATGACACAAAGTCGAAATCACAATTTAAATGGGAACATGTATTATCACATACTACTATGAACTGGTGATACATTTATAGAAACATAGTCAGATATAGTAAAGATAATAATTTACAGAATTGTTTCAATACAATTGTATATATAAGAATATTGCCACAAATATGTTTTATATAAATGTCAGCTTGCCGTTTAAAGTATTTGCACATTCTGTAATACTGAAATCGAGACTATAGACCATCTATTCTGGGAGTGTATGTAGACGCAACATTTTTGGAATGAATGCCGTTTATCATGTTTATGGATGAAGAGAACCGACATGATTATCAAATTAAATAAAATTAATATTAAATTATTTTACTTTGGAGAACGAGATAAAATATTCACTTAGATAACCATGCTATCTAGGCAACTCATTATCTATTATCATGATTATCTTACATTATTCTCCTATAACAATCTTAGTTCCCTTCCTTCCTATTACACCTCTTAAAATATAGTCATACAATATATTTAATATTATCTAAACTGTGTAATGCAATTTAAATGTTATGGGCTGTTTAACAATAAAAAAAGAAAATATATTACACACAGGTTTTACAACTAATGGGTAATTATAAGCGACGGGATATAGGGGCGGATACAAATCTGCCAAGCTCTTACATACAAATATCATTACGTTGTCCAAGTATTAACTTTCATACCCAATCCAACCCCTACACCAAGAAGCGAAAACGGGGTTGGTTGGGATATGAAATAAAACTTTAATTTCGGTTTAATCAGTTTGCATATTGTAAAATTAAAACATTTAATGGGTAATTTTAAACAGGTTATTACATTTTTGTCAGTAAAAAATGTATTTAAACTTGTTTTATTGTTAAAATATCCGTTATAAAATCCTGCTAATATAAGCTTTCCCATCGCTTAACGGAATTAAGGCGTGACCATGTAATGATACCTATCTTTTTAACGTCATTTGGGGAAAGACTCCGATACACTGTACCGCCTGGATCTCGAGTCCACCATGCTATCCACTGGACCACGCCTGTCACCTTTTTGAAAATGAAAGGTAAAACAGATTAAAGAATCATAAATTGCAATAGGCATGATAGACAACCTCATTTTGTAATGTTAATACATTTAAAATGTTAACTTTGTATCTTAGTAAATTCTATTTGATTTAATAAAACGGCAATTGTATATATACAGCACCCGTATGAAACACCACAATATTGCAATATAAACAATTTGTAAAGCTTAATTTCCAAATTTCTCCTTTCATACTGTTTTATATATCACAGAAACGTTAGTGTGCGATCTTCAAGATCGCTGGGCCCGATATTTACAGATATCGGTGGTACATTCTCAAATACTTTTGGTTTCTTACTTGAATTTCGAATAGGTGGTTATAATACTCCAGCCTTTAAAGGTTCTGAGTATTGTTTAAACACCCTTAGGCTATGCTGCCTGCTTTTTAATTTAGTCTTTTGACTGCTACCTGTGATACGCAGGCTTCATAACCTCTAATCCAAGCTAAATTCCATTTTGTTTATTTCGCCCATTGTTTTCTCGTTTCTGAGACCATACGCCGCTGGCCATGGAATGGTGTGAAAATACCCCATTGAAGGTTCCGTGTTGACCGTCATATGCATATCATTTTCGGGATCGCTCAAATTTATGTACTTTTGGCAGTTTAAATATTGAGTTCTGCTCAACCCGGGGCTAGAGGGCGTGAACGGTAGCAAGCACTCAATCAAACCGAGACTGCAATATTTTTTTGTATTTATCATGTTCGACGATTTCCAAATTTCTCCTTTCATACTTTTTTAAAACAAGAATTAAGACAAAGTCTGTTACATAATAGGGTATATTGGCTGAAGAAAAACAATATCAACAACTTTAAATTAGATTGTGGAAAAAACAATTCACAACATAAAGACGTCGAAACAATAAGTTTTTAAAAAGAAGTATAAAAAGATCGGACAGGGAAAGTAGCATTCAAGGAGGACAGTCAACCACAAAACACAGAAACAAACACGCCAACAGACAAACAAGAAGGCAAAAGCAATACTAAATGCAAACGACATCACAAACACAAAAGGGTTGACAATACGTCTACCGCCTTGGAACGGTCAGTGGCACTGGGGGTTTAAACCGGTTCTAGGGTGCACCAACCTCACACTTACCCTACCGTCATCCCATTAAAACAGGACAGTGTAAATAACGAAATCCCCGCCATGATCTAATCTCTAACCAACAAGGCAGCATCAATAGGCAATATAAGTAAAACACAAATATGCTCGTGTAAATATAATACAAAAAAACAATAGCCTAGAAAGCCACAATGAAGGTACTCAATCACTTGGCAGAAGCCAGAGCAGTAAGAGAATAAACCATTAAGGGCACGACAAGAAAGACCATGGACAAACATCAAACAAAAATCGTTTTAAAATAATATTTGTCAATCATAAATTTATTTAAATAAAATATACCCAATGGAATTACTAGATTGAACCGTATGTAGATTTTGTTTTCGCCTTTCTGACTTGTCTTGTACTGCTTCGTTGTCTGCCCAATTACACTTAACTGTTATCATAAGGTTATGATGACTAAATGTAAATTTAATTTAAGATACATAATTTGTAATGAATATAATGTTTTGATTAAATTATGTTTGGTGTTTGTAATCATGTCAAAACGTACTTTTCTGGAACTGTATCTAGACATTTTGAAACCATATAAGAACCATATCGACTATACGTGAGCCCGTGTTTTTACCGATAATACAAAAACTCAAATCATAATTATCTAGCTCTTTCATAAGATCTCTTTTATATAGCACAGTAGCAAGCATAGTTCACTACCGTTCATGAACAGTATCAGTCAATCCGAGACTGCAGTATTACGTATTTATCGTGTTCGGCCGTTTCCAAAGGTCCACTATCATACTCTTTTATTTAGCACACTGGCGTTGCTTGTGCAGTGTGGCGGCAGTAAAACGTATCCCCGCGCTTGCAATTAGGACTGTTATTCATTCGATCTTTGGAGATCGCTGAGCCCGATACTTATATTTAGATATCGGTGGTACATTTTCAAATATTTTTGTTTTCTTACTTAAATTTCAATTCGGTGGTTCCATTACTCCGGCCAATAAAGGCTCTGGGTATTGTTTAACCACCCATAGGATATGTTGTCTGCTTTTTAATTTAGTATTTTAACTGTTACTTGTGATGCGCAGGCTTCATAACCGCTGCTCCCAACTCAATTCCACTTTGTTTATTTCGCTCTTCTGGGCATAGAATCATAGAATTTTATTAGATACTGGGACCATACGCCGCTGGGCATGGAATAATGCAGTAAATATGGCATGTCCACCGCATATGTATGCCATTTTCAGGATGGTTAAAATTCTGTACTATTGATTTTATGAATATTGAGTTCTGCTCAATTCGTGGCTAGGGGCGGTGAGCGGTATCAAGGATATTTCAATATCGTTCATGAATAGTCTCAATTTAACCGAGACTGCAATATTTCGTATTTATCGTGTTCGGCCGTTTCCAGAGGTCCACTATCATATTCTTTTACCACGTAATATGCCTCTCAAGGGTGTTATTTGTCATATGATGTAGGTACAAACGCCAATATGTATAGTTTCATATCATGCATATATCTGCAGATATCGGTCTGGGAAGATCAGGCCAATTAAAGCGCCCACTAGCGATTGGCTCAATTTTTTCGCGCATTTTTTCATAAAGTCGAGGGCTGCGTGACGTCATGTTGTAAGTAAACGTACAACGTCAATTGTCGATTAACTAGTTAAACTTTTTAACATCACTTGCTGCTTCTCATAAGTTACAAAAAAGAAATTAATATTAAATTAACTTGAAAATATGTTTTTTGAAAGCCTCGTAGAATCTCTCAAAATCTCGCCAAAATCGCCCCAAACGTAAGAGGCAATTTCAAAGGTCCTATTTTCCCCATGCCCTGGTATGTACTGTTGCAATGTTCGGCAAGTGTAACTCGGAATTTAAAATGTTTGTAATAGGAAAGTTACTTTCTATGTTTATACCTACATGGAAACCCCATTCAACGGATAGTATGTTCACCCCGAGCACCCCTACTTATATTTCGTTGATGCACCAGAAACCAGTCTGTAATTAAACCCTTTGTCACTGAATTGCAGCTGTGCATGCATTTTGTCATGGAACTTATTGAGTTGCCAGGCTCATCCTCCATTTACATCAATTTACTTGCAGAGTTGCTGCAAATCCTATAGTAGACACCCCATTTATGATGGAGCCACGTTTCCACGTTTGCATACGCGGTGTCATGATAAAGACCTTGAATGAGCATGATAAAAAAATGACATATGAATATGAATAGAGGGTCCTACCCCTCTGCATGTGACAGTTTGTTCGTGAGATTGCAGTGGTTGTATTCTACCCCGGCAACCACACGGGGAAACGTATATAGTAATTTATATGGTTTCAACACTGATCAAAAGCGTCATTGAAGCATGCAAATAAACTCATTTTCTGTGTCAAAGAAAGGAAGCCACATCATAGTGACTTAAGTCAGACAAGACTATCAATAATTAACTTTGAAACAATATATTATTATTAATGTAAAGCTGTTATCAACGTAATCGCTCTATAGAATAAGAATCATCCTTAAGTGAGAATATTGATATTTTGTTAGTACAAAAATACAATGAATACAGTGTGACGGCATGTATTTATTTACACTGTCGCTTCAATGTTGGCAAGGAAGACAGGATTTAAGCTTACCAGTAAGCTGCAATGCATACTGATCGTTGCAATTCGGTAACCCTGTCGTGTTGTGTATTGTCCTGTTCATTGACATTGACGTGTACCTAAGGTACTGTGATTTCGTTTGCATCATTTTTCTCATTTGTATACTCAGTAAGAATACCGAAACAAAGCATTACTAACTAGGATACATTTTTAAGTCTCCAATTAATCTCTTCCACTACGACTGTTGCTGCGTTATACAATGTAACCTAAATTAGATCATGTGTCTCTGTTTATATCCATTTTTTTATTTATAAATGCGGTATGTGTATTGCCTAAATTGTTAAGTTTAATTCACTGCTTTTTTCATTTAAATTTAGTTCAATCAACGTTGACTTACAAATATAAGGTGACATTTATTTGATCAAAATACATTTCAAGCAGTAATAGCTCATTCAATTTAAAGTCCCTACCCGCCATCAACAGGCACATTTTACAACATATGTATCTAAATATATTTATAAATATAAATTACATATTATGAGAATTCACACTCTGTAGACACAATATAAACGGCTTTAAAACGCCAGACCAAACCCCAAGACTGGACCTTTGAATTAAGAGTTATAAATTTATAAATCATTTTAAGCATATTCACTCACGGATATTTTAAGAACCCGTTGATAATCCTGTACTTTTGATCGGCACATATACATAATAATAAGTCCAGACACCTGGATAAAATTTGATAAAACGTTTTGTAGAACATTTTTTCAGTTATTTAGTGAGTTATTTCTTTAAAGGCACACATGGTATTCTTGATATAATTGTCCCAATTTGTTTTAAGAACAAAATCTTACATGTTTAGTAAAATAAATTTCATTTTGTCTTTTAAGTAAGTATATCCTTTCAAAAGAAGTTTAAGGGGCTATATTGGTTACAGTCTATCTATCTGTCCGTCTGTAACACCCTCAAGATGACTTTTTAACATGCCATTTTAATGAAACTAAGCACATGACCTTTCCATGGTGAAAGGTGGACTCTTGTTTTCAAATTTTATAACCACACTCTGTCTCATGAAACTTCCTAAATAAACATGATAATCCTTTTATTTTGTGGTCAATAGATTAAATATTATCGTCATCATTGAAACATCTTGTCTAAACTCATAACTATACAACCTATGTAGCAACACTTGTGGATTTTCATAAAAATAAATATAAAAGTCGAACAGGAAGTGCAGCTTCCACAGAATACGGTAAACCCAAAAACACGCTAAAAGACACATATGAATGGAAATGTTAATAAGGAATAAAGGAATAAAGGCATATGACGTCACAAACACAAAAAGCGGTGACAATAGGGCTACCGCCGTGAAACGGTCAGTGGCCAAAAACGGCCGCTGGGGTCTTAAACCACGTTCTAGGATGCACGAAACCTCACTCTTATCCTATTGTCATCCCAATAAACGGGACAGTGTAAATAAAAATATACCCGTCAGGTTATAATCTCTAACAAACAAGGCAGCGTTAATTGGCTATATAAGTAAAACTCATAAATGATCAGGTATATATATAATATAAAAAACTAAAACCTAGAAAGCCACAAAGTAAGTTGACTGTCTGATGTAAGATAATGCAATGTATAAATGTTAGGGTCAAAGTAGGTCAAATATCAAGGTAATGGTAGCTCGAACAAGAACTAAACAAACTTCAACGATAAACGTTTGGAACATATATATTATTTGTAAGAAAATATGATTATTTACATTTTGTTTGGACGCAAATTTTTGAACACGCGAAAATATCTGCGCTCTGTTTTATTAAACATCTTGCGATGTCTCAAATTTAAAAATCGTTCACTTTTTCACCTAAGCATTCAATGTAGACAATTATGTGCGCGCGTAGTGCAGAAATATCACATGTATAAGACAATGAAACGAAATCACGTTTATTTGAAAATTGTAATTTATAGCGAAGTATTTAAGAAATTGATTTACGATCAAAATGGTGGTAATTTTTTCATAAAACATGGCCCAGAGACCCAGTGATTCGCGAACTTAGGATCACGCGGAAATAAGCTGGAGATATCACATATATTACAGGACCTACTCTTTTGAAACTTAAATACATATTCCAATAGGTCAAAAATGACCCATTTGGCTGTTGGGGTAAAATGTGGAATGTCACTACATGGAAAAAGTTATTCAGTATATTAACTAATGCAATTCTTGAGAACTTTACATCTTTTCCTTGATAACAGAAAGTATCTGAATTTTGTTTAAGAATATTGTCATTGCTTGTATGGCTGTTCAAATAATACGTGGACTTTTTTTATATCGCACTCATTTATTGACGTAAACTTTTAAGATGCATACGTGTTGTACTCCAACTCATAAGAAATCAAATGATTTAAACGAAAATCGCTACCATGTCTAGTTACGATACAATAGAGCGAGAAACCCATCTATTGGCGTAAACTTTTAAGATGCATACATGTTGTACTCCAACTCATAAGAAATCAAATGATTTAAACAAAAAATCGATACCATCTCTAGTTACGATACAATAGGGCGAGTAACCCATCTACGGAGCAATCCAAAATGTGACGTCTTTATTTCATAACAGCATTTCGGGAATGGCTAAATAAAAGGAAAATCGTCGGCAAAAATACGCAAACCTAAAGTAGCATTGTCATTGGTATTCCAAAATTATAATTATGAAATTTTATGAATATTGAACAAGGAAAACTATGATTAATATTAATAAGTAGACGAACACTTACCAAATTGACGACGTCAGAAAAAATCACAGAGTACTAAAATCTTAATTAAATATTAAATAATACGAACTTTTAATAAACAAAAGATTTATTACAAAAATGAAATAGCATTTCTCATGATTTATAACGTTAGGTTGTTGTTTGCTTTCAAGGCGGCGCCATAGCACACACGTGACGTGCTCCGTGGCGACAACAGTCGGGTTGTAAAAACTCGTATTTCTTGAAATCTGTTTCAAATAATTCTATAATATTTAGTGATATGAAAGTGAATATATAAACCTTTATTGCCATATAATTTAATTTACTTTATTTATAAAAGTGTAATAACTATTAAAAATGTCCACGTAATATTTGAACGGCCCTCGTATACCTTCAACCAACCCGATGTGACAAGAGAGGTCGTAGTATGAGGCATACGTGATGGAATATAAAATATCGAGTATAACATATACAATGAAGGGAGATTTTTGCGGCAAGATGTCTATCCAATACTTTAAATTAGTTTAGTTATTTTCATTTTATTCCCCTAAGACTGGTTTTGTGATACTTTGTCCATACCCTTAATGAAATTATTTGTCTCAAGAGAGTGGTTTAGATGTTTTCTAAATTATGTTCGTACTGTTTTTCTCTCAGACTGTTTTCCCCTTACAAGCTTCAGAAAACCAAAATATAAATGAGCAATAGTTAAATAACTGAAAACCGAAGAATGAAAGTTAACATTTTATGGTCATATAATCAGTATACAGTCAAAGCTGTGTAGTGAACCACTTTACTAAATAAACAAATCAAAGATGGCATGTATTTTATCGAAACAAAATGTCCGGCTTTAATGGCAAAACATACAATGTAATGTAGTTTAATGAATTAGTGTTCATACATGTTCATTATTAATGTAATTCCAATATGAACACGTTCTCATTTGGTTTGACCCTTTTCTGATTGGGCCAAAATTGCGAGAATTTACTGCAATAGTTGAAAAACTAGCAATTTAGTTCACTAAAACTTAAGCTTTTTCTCAATTTAGCCCTGTATATAAGCAAACAGTGCTACCCTAGAGTTAATTGACTGAATTCAGCCACACTCCGATGGAGTAAACATTGAACTATTAATTCAAAGCGATGCTTTGGAACTTGTTTTATTTTACCTAACTTTCTATTATCTTCTTATCAATATTGGCTGAATTCAGCCAGCTGAACCGTTTTAGTGAAGGATTTCTTTATACTCGATACACATTCAGAGATATGTATCTATTTGTTTTGATGACATGGCAGTATACAGCTTTAGGTTTTAGAAATGGGAGATTACTGCCTATAAATTTAGAATTTCATTTTGACACGACCAAACTAGATATTGTTAGTAAATTATCATAGGTAGGCAATGTTTTCAAAACCGGAGGAGCTTTCAGTGAAGCTCGGAAAATCTTGGCGGGGCAACCTCAGTAAGCAATTAAGTTAAACACATACTTGTATACAATCATCAACATTCACTTAAACATGTTTTTGAGCTTTTTGATGAATTAGTTTCACCTAATCGTATACTGAATTGCGCTAGTGACGTATGGGATTTTAGTCAAGCAAATCAAATTAAACGAGTGCATCTCCAATTTTGTAAATTACTACTACATGCACTGGGTGGGGCGGGGGAGTTTCAATGCAAACGTATTTAATATTTGATTTATGGATAACTCGGAATCATAAATTATCAAACAAAACGAATATATAGTATTACTGAGCAATTGGTTAAAAATATTAAATAGTAGGTAGCACACATATGTTCACAATGTTTATTTAATGGTGACAAATGACTTAGACACTTGGCTAGGCAAAATCAACTGGGCCGTTCTCGTTAGACGTACACTGTGTAGTTTAGTTTTTTTTCTATGCTTGGTTAGCGCAAGGTGTGGATTGTATACATGTCTTTCTTTTCAACACTAAATCAAAGCTTTAGTGTTCTGTCGTTATTAGACTTAGTGAATATTTAAAAGTTTAGAAATGCATTAAGAAGACTTCGAGTTTCAGCACACAGGCTTGAAATAGAGACTGGTCGATTGAAAAAGCCAATAAGAACTTCGAGAGAAACTAGAAAATGTGGAATTTGCAATACCCTAGAGGCTGAGTCTCATTTTCTATTTGAATGTAATCTTTACTCGGATTTAAGGAAAGAGCACTTCAGACCTTACTTCACTAAAAGGGTTAGGATGTATAAAACGATTAATCTTACAATCGGATTGTAAATCGGATATTGGGAATCTAGCATCTTACGTTTAAAAAGCGTTTAACATATTACACGAATTATTACTCCTATTTGACCAGTCATATTAGCTCTCCTGTTGTAAAAGTACATTTACTGATTTACCTTTGCAAAATTGACTGCTAAATATTGAATGGTACAAAAAGTAAATGATAGTAGTAAATAAATGGTCTCACTCTCATCTGTATTATATTTATAACTTGATTAATCTAAAGTACACATTTTGAAGTTGTAAACATAAACTTTTTAATTGAAACACATTTTTTGTATAATATTTAGGGCTTTCCACCTTCCTGTGGAAAGACCTATTGTTGTTGTTCGGCAAGATTTTGACTTTATTCTTCTCACCGCCACTTTTCATAGTAAGACTGGTCGCACGGCCTCTAAATTTTACACAGTGATAGAGTTCATTCTGGAATAGTGCCGCGAAGCTTTTGGGGTCATGACGTCATCCAAGATGGCCGCCAGTGACGTCATGATGAAAATCTTGTTCGCGCTAGATCTCAGACATTTATGGTCGGATTTGAATGAAACTTTCACAGATTGTAAAAGTCATGGTCTAGTTGTGCAAGAAGGTCATGCGGGGTCATGACGTCATAACGTGATGGCGTTAGAGACGCCAGACGCTGAAAAACTGGAAAAAATCGTCAAAAATACAATTATTGCATGACCATTTTGAAACTTTACCACAATCATGTTTTCATCATCTTCTATCGATCGTGTGAAAAAGGTGTTGATGACGTCATCAGATATGGCGGCCATAGTGGTTTAATTTTAAACGGGCTAAAATAAAAACTTCTAAGTATATTTCGAAAACCGAACCAGCTAGCGCCAACAATGCCCTCATATATGTGCCACTATGTGACCTTGACCAAGTCTGGGAAAATCAGGTCACCAGGTCAAAGGTCAAGGTCATAGGTAAGCGATAGGTGTAAACACCAATAACCACCTATATCTCAGTAACGGTTGAAATTGTTATCAAGAACATATGTACCATTTGTAAGGCCTTTCAATTTACTTTTCAAAAATAAAGTCCACTCAAAACGCAACGTTGGTAAATTGTTGCCATAGGAACCAAAATACGATGACGTCAATGACGTAAAATTTGAAAAATTGACGTAGACGCGCAAAATTTGTCAGTTTTGTAGAACTTATGATTGCAAATACGAACGCGAAGTTTATTTTTAGCTGACGTCATTAATGACGTCACAGTAACGTAGAAACGAAAGAAGATTAAAATCGCTTCTGCTCAAGAACTACCTGTCCCTTCTCGGTGAATCTTTGTCAAAATAATGTACTTATCTTGTAGTTGTGCATTGCAATGTTTTGGGTCCCGGGGTCACTCAATATGGCCGCCGGTGAATATCTAAGAAATACCTTGTTCACGCTTCTCTTCCTAAAGATTTCCAGTCTGATAATGATGAAACTTCGCCAAATAATGTGCGTATGGGTGGGACGTGGGGCAGACGAATGTATACACGTGAAGAACATACATAGCTCAGACCTAAATATTTAGTTTCGGGCGTAACGCAGTTCCCATCTTGCACGCACATACAGATACGCGAAACCATTATTAGGGCTTTCCACCTTCCTGTGGAAAGACCTATTGTTGTTGTTCGGCAAGATTTTGACTTTATTCTTCTCACCGCCACTTTTCATAGTAAGACTGGTCGCACGGCCTCTAAATTTTACACAGTG
Organism: Cyrtodaria siliqua; assembly: GCA_037043455.1. Taxonomy (NCBI): domain Eukaryota; kingdom Metazoa; phylum Mollusca; class Bivalvia; order Adapedonta; family Hiatellidae; genus Cyrtodaria; species Cyrtodaria siliqua. Next base: position 45,426 of record JAWPHD010010237.1, on the reverse strand, counting down.
ATAGAGTTCATTCTGGAATAGTGCCGCGAAGCTTTTGGGGTCATGACGTCATCCAAGATGGCCGCCAGTGACGTCATGATGAAAATCTTGTTCGCGCTAGATCTCAGACATTTATGGTCGGATTTGAATGAAACTTTCACAGATTGTAAAAGTCATGGTCTAGTTGTGCAAGAAGGTCATGCGGGGTCATGACGTCATAACGTGATGGCGTCAGAGACGCCAGACGCTGAAAAACTGGAAAAAATCGTCAAAAATACAATTATTGCATGACCATTTTGAAACTTTACCACAATCATGTTTTCATCATCTTCTATCGATCGTGTGAAAAAGGTGTTGATGACGTCATCAGATATGGCGGCCATAGTGGTTTAATTTTAAACGGGCTAAAATAAAAACTTCTAAGTATATTTCGAAAACCGAACCAGCTAGCGCCAACAATGCCCTCATATATGTGCCACTATGTGACCTTGACCAAGTCTGGGAAAATCAGGTCACCAGGTCAAAGGTCAAGGTCATAGGTAAGCGATAGGTGTAAACACCAATAACCACCTATATCTCAGTAACGGTTGAAATTGTTATCAAGAACATATGTACCATTTGTAAGGCCTTTCAATTTACTTTTCAAAAATAAAGTCCACTCAAAACGCAACGTTGGTAAATTGTTGCCATAGGAACCAAAATACGATGACGTCAATGACGTAAAATTTGAAAAATTGACGTAGACGCGCAAAATTTGTCAGTTTTGTAGAACTTATGATTGCAAATACGAACGCGAAGTTTATTTTTAGCTGACGTCATTAATGACGTCACAGTAACGTAGAAACGAAAGAAGATTAAAATCGCTTCTGCTCAAGAACTACCTGTCCCTTCTCGGTGAATCTTTGTCAAAATAATGTACTTATCTTGTAGTTGTGCATTGCAATGTTTTGGGTCCCGGGGTCACTCAATATGGCCGCCGGTGAATATCTAAGAAATACCTTGTTCACGCTTCTCTTCCTAAAGATTTCCAGTCTGATAATGATGAAACTTCGCCAAATAATGTGCGTATGGGTGGGACGTGGGGCAGACGAATGTATACACGTGAAGAACATACATAGCTCAGACCTAAATATTTAGTTTCGGGCGTAACGCAGTTCCCATCTTGCACGCACATACAGATACGCGAAACCATTATTAGGGCTTTCCACCTTCCTGTGGAAAGACCTATTGTTGTTGTTCGGCAAGATTTTGACTTTATTCTTCTCACCGCCACTTTTCATAGTAAGACTGGTCGCACGGCCTCTAAATTTTACACAGTGATAGAGTTCATTCTGGAATAGTGCCGCGAAGCTTTTGGGGTCATGACGTCATCCAAGATGGCCGCCAGTGACGTCATGATGAAAATCTTGTTCGCGCTAGATCTCAGACATTTATGGTCGGATTTGAATGAAACTTTCACAGATTGTAAAAGTCATGGTCTAGTTGTGCAAGAAGGTCATGCGGGGTCATGACGTCATAACGTGATGGCGTCAGAGACGCCAGACGCTGAAAAACTGGAAAAAATCGTCAAAAATACAATTATTGCATGACCATTTTGAAACTTTACCACAATCATGTTTTCATCATCTTCTATCGATCGTGTGAAAAAGGTGTTGATGACGTCATCAGATATGGCGGCCATAGTGGTTTAATTTTAAACGGGCTAAAATAAAAACTTCTAAGTATATTTCGAAAACCGAACCAGCTAGCGCCAACAATGCCCTCATATATGTGCCACTATGTGACCTTGACCAAGTCTGGGAAAATCAGGTCACCAGGTCAAAGGTCAAGGTCAAAGGTAAGCGATAGGTGTAAACACCAATAACCACCTATATCTCAGTAACGGTTGAAATTGTTATCAAGAACATATGTACCATTTGTAAGGCCTTTCAATTTACTTTTCAAAAATAAAGTCCACTCAAAACGCAACGTGGTAAATTGTTGCCATAGGAACCAAAATACGATGACGTCAATGACGTAAAATTTGAAAAATTGACGTAGACGCGCAAAATTTGTCAGTTTTGTAGAACTTATGATTGCAAATACGAACGCGAAGTTTATTTTTAGCTGACGTCATTAATGACGTCACAGTAACGTAGAAACGAAAGAAGATTAAAATCGCTTCTGCTCAAGAACTACCTGTCCCTTCTCGGTGAATCTTTGTCAAAATAATGTACTTATCTTGTAGTTGTGCATTGCAATGTTTTGGGTCCCGGGGTCACTCAATATGGCCGCCGGTGAATATCTAAGAAATACCTTGTTCACGCTTCTCTTCCTAAAGATTTCCAGTCTGATAATGATGAAACTTCGCCAAATAATGTGCGTATGGGTGGGACGTGGGGCAGACGAATGTATACACGTGAAGAACATACATAGCTCAGACCTAAATATTTAGTTTCGGGCGTAACGCAGTTCCCATCTTGCACGCACATACAGATACGCGAAACCATTATTAGGGCTTTCCACCTTCCTGTGGAAAGACCTATTGTTGTTGTTCGGCAAGATTTTGACTTTATTCTTCTCACCGCCACTTTTCATAGTAAGACTGGTCGCACGGCCTCTAAATTTTACACAGTGATAGAGTTCATTCTGGAATAGTGCCGCGAAGCTTTTGGGGTCATGACGTCATCCAAGATGGCCGCCAGTGACGTCATGATGAAAATCTTGTTCGCGCTAGATCTCAGACATTTATTGTCGGATTTGAATGAAACTTTCACAGATTGTAAAAGTCATGGTCTAGTTGTGCAAGAAGGTCATGCGGGGTCATGACGTCATAACGTGATGGCGTCAGAGACGCCAGACGCTGAAAAACTGGAAAAAATCGTCAAAAATACAATTATTGCATGACCATTTTGAAACTTTACCACAATCATGTTTTCATCATCTTCTATCGATCGTGTGAAAAAGGTGTTGATGACGTCATCAGATATGGCGGCCATAGTGGTTTAATTTTAAACGGGCTAAAATAAAAACTTCTAAGTATATTTCGAAAACCGAACCAGCTAGCGCCAACAATGCCCTCATATATGTGCCACTATGTGACCTTGACCAAGTCTGGGAAAATCAGGTCACCAGGTCAAAGGTCAAGGTCATAGGTAAGCGATAGGTGTAAACACCAATAACCACCTATATCTCAGTAACGGTTGAAATTGTTATCAAGAACATATGTACCATTTGTAAGGCCTTTCAATTTACTTTTCAAAAATAAAGTCCACTCAAAACGCAACGTTGGTAAATTGTTGCCATAGGAACCAAAATACGATGACGTCAATGACGTAAAATTTGAAAAATTGACGTAGACGCGCAAAATGTGTCAGTTTTGTAGAACTTATGATTGCAAATACGAACGCGAAGTTTATTTTTAGCTGACGTCATTAATGACGTCACAGTAACGTAGAAACGAAAGAAGATTAAAATCGCTTCTGCTCAAGAACTACCTGTCCCTTCTCGGTGAATCTTTGTCAAAATAATGTACTTATCTTGTAGTTGTGCATTGCAATGTTTTGGGTCCCGGGGTCACTCAATATGGCCGCCGGTGAATATCTAAGAAATACCTTGTTCACGCTTCTCTTCCTAAAGATTTCCAGTCTGATAATGATGAAACTTCGCCAAATAATGTGCGTATGGGTGGGACGTGGGGCAGACGAATGTATACACGTGAAGAACATACATAGCTCAGACCTAAATATTTAGTTTCGGGCGTAACGCAGTTCCCATCTTGCACGCACATACAGATACGCGAAACCATTATTAGGGCTTTCCACCTTCCTGTGGAAAGACCTATTGTTGTTGTTCGGCAAGATTTTGACTTTATTCTTCTCACCGCCACTTTTCATAGTAAGACTGGTCGCACGGCCTCTAAATTTTACACAGTGATAGAGTTCATTCTGGAATAGTGCCGCGAAGCTTTTGTTATATATTGTTCTTGCCATTGAACGTAACTTTTAGTAACTGTACGTTATATATTTATATTTGCTCAAGGGTCATTTATGAATTATGAGTGAAACTATGTACGATTAATTGGGGATGACCTCGACCGGGGATGGCCTCGACCCCAATTGACCTAAGACAAGGAAATAAAAGCTAAATCTTCACAACCACTTAATTCTTTAAAAGTCAATGGTTAGAAATGTTTATAAGAGAGAGTTACAACAGATCAGAGAAAGGTACTACTATTGCAAGAGGCGGTACGCCGAGGGAAAACATATCCCTCAAGGGTATTTGTTGTCTTTAAAATGTGCGTGAATTACACATATGAACTATTGCACGCTTTCACGGTTACGGAATTAACTATTGCACTTATGTATAATTTCCCATTGGAATGGCCAAAACTATTTAATCACACGTGACTCATTCTAGGCCAATGACAAATGGTTATATTTTATGATATATATTAGAAAAATAGAGTTTATGTATTATCATAATTCATGAAGACTTATAAACCTAGAGAGATGCTAGTGAGTCTTTCTGATAAATATGGCAATTGAATAGGAAACAGCGGTAACTAGCGCTGTAACGAGATTCATCTCAATATCAGTAGTGCGGAGTATACCTACGGTGATAACAGATACTTAAAACAAATACACACCACTGTTAGGTTATTTGAGAGAAACCCATTTATTGCATAGTTTCAAAGACCTTACCAACTAGTCACACGTTCAGTGTTTTATGTGTATTTCAGTCCGTTCCGTTGGCTGTCTGTGGAACCAATTACCAGTAAATCATTTTATCTGCTGTCTCACGAGATGCGGTAATTCAATTTTATATGTTTGAAAAATTCAGATTTGTCACACGTATGCAATCACTGTGGACGATTACGTGTTATATAGTTTAACAATACGTCAGGTTTGACCCTTGAGACCACTTAAAAAGTGACAGTTACAGAATTAATCGAATATATTAGCTCAGCACAGACAATCGTGTTATATGTGTGTTATAAAAGAGTAAATATATAGAGGATCGTACATGAGTGCCTGTTAAGTATTAAATGTATTAAGGTTCATGTTCGGTGGATTTTGCATGTAATGTTTTGATAAATGTTTGAAAAAAAGGAAAAGACAATGCTGGATTATTGTATATCAGCATGTTCGTGTTAATAAGCTGTTTCTTTTAACATAATTGTGAAACCTACTTGATGCATGATACATCTGAAAACATTCATTATTATCGCACAGTGTCCAATATTTACAACATTTTAAAAATTCAAAAATATATTCAAACATATATGACATTATGTGAACAATACTCCATGTCAGGTAGTACCAGTGAAATTAACTGAAAAGAAGGAAAGTAAACCCTACAATATTAGGAAAGTAAACCCTACAATATTAATAGAAAAATGTGGGCTATTTTTTCAAAATTGAAGATGACCATGTGGGAACTACTTTTTTTGGTATTTGTATCATCACACATACGCGTAATTAATAGTACATTGCTTGTTATCAAACTTCACATGGATGATCAATATTCCTTTAATAATGTGCTAACCGTTTCTGTATTTATAATCATCATTTAATGTTATAACATAGCTTTATCATGATTATCATTGTAGAATCATTTGTGTATGTGTATGAATTGTTAAAATGAAGTATGACTAATTATTTAATGAAATGATTCATGCAGTGGTTTGTAATTTATGCTGTTCTGCAGTTTGTTAAATTGTACACAATCATCTGACAACACAAAGGTTGACATGTAATCATTTATATGGTTTGCAATTTAAAAAAGCGCACCTTATTTGAATGTTATGCAAACTAAAGCAAATACCGTTTACTATCAGACTTTGGATGACTGTAGGGGAGGGTGGGCGCGCTGCCTCCTTTTGCTGTGTTGGAACTGTGTTTAAACTGACTGGGGTTGGAAGAAGTACTGGTTGAGGGCACACTTTTCTCCCTTTTTCTGGCCTTTGGTTGTGTCACTTTCTGTGTTTTTACGTGAAACTGAAATACAAAATAATTATATGCACTAATTGTCGTGATATATTTGCAAATTATAAAGAATGTACATGTATCTTTAACCGTACAATTTATTAAAAAAAACGTCGGTGCTTGCAGCATACCAAACCTGCAAGTTCACAAATGCCTGAGCATTTGCCTTTTATGGGATAACACAATTAAGATAACAAAAATCCTCAAGTTTTGGTTGCCACACTTTCCAAACCCCGTTATCTCTAAATATTCGTTCAACATGCAGCTGGTATGAATTAACACACCTTACAACAAAATATATCCACGGCAAGTCACACACCTGTATGAGACCTTGGCACTGCATATATATTAATTGTAATTTGTTTCAATTGCAATTGATTGTTCACATACTCCGGACAGAAGGCTTTTTTTTAGTCTTGTTCGCTTCATTCAAATTCAGTGTCTTTTTGTGGAGTACATTTTTTATTTCAAGAAGTCCACCTTCTTACCATTTTCATACCCAACACCATCCGGACTTCCTCCTAGAAATGTACAGTGTTTACTAACAAATAAGCCGCTGTGTTGAACCTGAACATTTGCTCCTTCTTCTGCGTTCTTTAGAATATATTCCTGTGTAGTAATTCCCTCTTGCTGAAGGCCATTTAAGGCGTGTTGGTTTCCTGAAAACGTTCCATATAGTGTATGCTGCAGAAGCTTTTTCTCCGGTAACTGAAGTTTTCCTTTGATTATTTGCCAAAATTTGATGTGGTTATTCTTTTTTCCCTTTCGTCATGCCATACTTGTGATTCTGAATTGCCGAAATGCATTCAGATGAGATGTTGATATGTGCTTCTAGGTATTTCTTTTTCTTTTCAGTGAGTTCACTGTCAGTAATGTCCGGTTCATGGTATAAAGCTTCTGACCCATAGGACAGGCTTCTGACCCATAGGTCAGTCTTGCCGACTTTGGTGTGCTTTCTTTCACAGAACTCATTTTTCTCTTCCATCTGTTTTGAGCCGCTGCTGGTAGTGTTTTGGACTTGTTTGAGTGATCAAGTTGCTTTTCTCTCTCCACATAGAGAGTTTGGTGAAGTGGTGTCCAGGTTCTGTGCCAGTACGTCTTTGCCAGACCGTAGGGGACCACTTTGGACCTGATTCATTCGGATTGTACATCCATTCCACCTCATGTGCCAGGATCCCCGGTTGCAAATATTGTATAATTCCGCCCTCCTCCTCCCCCATCGAACTTGCAGCGCATGTGCATCCAGCACTCCGCAAGATTGGTAGTGGTTCAAACGGTCACGTTTTCTGGCAATACGGTCGAGTCACATCACGCAGCATGTCTGAATGTATGTCCCAATAGTGGAGGTTACCGCTGTAACGGGACTGCTCTTGAGTCCTCCAGTGAACTTCCTTCTGTCCAAAGGGCTGATGTAAACACATTTCACTTGGATCTTCATCATCAGCCTTTCCAATCTGCGGTTGTCTTCTACTGGTGCATATTGTGCAGTTCTAGCCTTGCAGAAGTCGGAGCAATTGGAATGCTGGCCAAAGATGTGGTGTATAGAATTTCTGACATCTTTGGCAAGGTTATCTGAAGCTTCTTTCTTATTCGCTTCTTTGGCTCCCATTCTGATGACACACCGCACCGCAGACACAAGCCTAACTCTAGTGGCCTTCGACAATTTGTTGTTTTCTTTGTAAAAGTACTTTACGCTCCAACCATTCAATAGTATATTTTAATCTTAAAAATGAAAAACAACACGTGGTGCTTGGTAATAGTGTGATTTTAGATAAGGAATAGCAAGAGCGAATACAAAATTCATTACAAGAAACAGTCAACATAAATAAAGATGCAAATCCTAACACTCATTTGGAGGTTATTAAAGGTAAAAATCAAAAATGAGACACTACTATATTCCTCAGGAAAGGAAGAACGGGAACGCAAAGAAGAACACTTATTAAATGAAAATATCGACAGACTTGAACAGAATTTAACAAATAACCCCGAAACTGAGGAATTACTTCATGAAATTAATCAACTGAAATCAAAACTCAAAAACATTATAGAGAAAAAGGCACAAGGTATTATTTTAAGGGCAAAAGCTGAATGGACTGAAGATGCGGGAAAAATACAAATATTTTGCAAGCCTCGAGAAAAAAATCAGAACAAAAGACAATCACGAGAATAATTAAAAATAATAAAAAAGTAACAGACTCTCGAAAAGTATTGACAGAAACAATGACATACCATAAGCAATTGTACAGTAAAATTAAAACAGAAGAAAGTCAAACTACTTTTTTCCTAATTACAAAAGAAAATTTTCTAAATGACCAATAAAAAGAAACTTGTGAAGGAATAATTAGTGAGACAGAATGTTTAAATGCCCTAAAGGAAACGAAAAATAATAAAAGTTAATTTTGGAACATCGTTTGTTAATTGGATTAAACTATTTTACAGAGATGGCCAAAGTTATTTTTAAAATGGGAAGAGGAGTAAGACAAGGATGCCCACTGTCACCTTATATTTTCCTAGTTCTTATTGAAATTCTTTATAAAGCCATTAGAACAGAAAACGACATTAAACATGTTAAAGGTAAAATAATGGCTAATAAAGAAATAAAAATGCAGCTTTTGCAGATGATGCCACTTTCATACTAGATTGTTCGAAGAAAACATTTGAATATTTAATTAGACTAATATATAAATTCAGTTTAACATCAGGCCTCAAGTTAAACATAAACAAATCGGTAATAGTGCGTGTTGGCTCACTCAAAAATACAGATGAAAAATATTGCAAAGATAAAGACTTTATATTGTCAAAAATAAAGCAACAACACTGGGAATTGTTTTACAAATGATAGGTCAAAATGCCACCAGGAAAATTTTATACCAAAGATAGATGAATTCTGCAATTGTTTAGAACGTTGGAAAAACACATAGTTTATCAATAACTGGAAAAATAACCGTCATTAAAACATTTGCACTACCCAAACGCATATATTCTCTAACAGTCTTAGAGAGTCCATGAGTTACTTTTAATCTAAACTGGAATCTTATTCACCTTAAACCGTTTGAATGCTTAATTGACACTAAACTTAGAAAACTCCAGTATAAATATATAATGCGAGTTCTCCCAACAAACACCTTTGTACATCAATGTAAAATGCAAATAAACGTATTTGTGATTTTTGTAATATGCACATAGAAACTATCGAGCATTTATTTTGGGAATGTCCAGTTACTCGAGCCTTTTGGACAGATGTACAACACATTTTAATCAGTAACAATATACAATGCAATGTATACGTTAAAACGATTTCATTTGGAATTATGGCAAAAGCATCTAACTCTTGCATTTTAAATTGTATGTTAATCATTGCGAAGTATTTTATTTTAAGTAAATATACAAAGACAATTTCCGGTGTTGCAACCTTTATATTATATTTCAACAAAATTGGAAACATAGAATAATAGCGACATCTAAGGAAAACATAAGACTACACAACGATAAATGGGAACAATTTGCAGCTCAGAACTGACCACGTTTAAAACAACTCCTACAGTGTTGTGGTACACTTCTATTCCTCTCTGCTATTCTTTTTATCTATTCTGTCCTTTCATTACCGTTCTAACAGCCTATCTCCTATCATATGTAACATAATCTTTTTTTCCGAGAGACATAAGTGTATAATAATAATAAAACATGTCTTTTGTTGATTTATATAATGTAAACATGTATTTAGAAAATATAACGTCTCTTTGTAAATATGTGTTATTGTATAATTGTGCAAATTGAAAAATAAAGTATTTTCATAACAAATATAGATATAAAACTCGAACAGGAAAAGCAGCATTCAAGGAGACAATCAACCACAAAAACACACACAGAATTAAAGAACAAATTTTAAGATGAATAAAAAGCCAAATAAGACATCACAAACACAAAAGGGTTGACAATAGGACTACCGCCTTGGAACGGTCAGTGGCAAAAAAGGCCGCTGGGGGTGTTTAAACCAGGTTCTAGGGTGCACCAAACCTTACACTTACCCTACTGTCAACCAAATGAAACGGGACAGTGTAAATAACGAAATCCCCGCCATGAACTATTCAATTTTATCCAAGGAGTTGAATAATTCAATATTAAATAAGCACGAATGTGAGATTCTATTTATTACGCCAAAACATCCTCATAAAGAACATTTTTCATTGAAGCTCCCTTGTAGCTTCATATATATAACGTAGTTGTATGATGACGTCGGATGGTTGATACGTCATATGTTGTTCTTCTCAGTACGTCACCGAACAACGGAAGTACGTGTACCTCTTCGATTTCCCTAATTCGGTATTATAAACGGTTACGGATCGACGAGGCACTTTCGATGCACACCGAGCTGAACGGAAACGACAGAACGATGATTTGGCCTTCATTTGCATATTTATTTCACTAGTGTAATTTGACAAATACATCATGGCTTTATAACACTCCCACACCGCAAGTCATTTGATAAATTCAAGTAAAAGAGTCTGGTCTCAGAGCTTTTTAAATACAAAACGGGCTGAGATAGACTATATTTTTTGTGTACTTGGTGACCCGCCGCCCCTTTGTTTATCCTGAATTAAACGATTTAATGCTATGCATTCAACCGACTATACTATAAAAATAATTTATAGGATTACTTCATAATAAAACATTTTAACGCATCACCATGAGTAAAGGGGATAAGGTGGAGATTCTTCCTTATTTTATTTATTTTTATTAATCAGTAATTCTATTTTAGATAATCACTTTTTCTAAATATAGTGTTTTGTCCCATATAATCAGATCGCACAAAAAAAATTAAAATGCATCTTAATAAGTCTCTTTTCTTAAAGGGAATACAGAATGACAAGCTTTATTATTGAGAGTTCTGAAAAGGTTGAAAGAATTATCAAAATCGAATGATGAACAAAAAGATATGGCCATTTGAATGTTGTTCTAAAATATATATGAGAGCCTGCATTTCGAGAACTATGGCGTCATACTTCCAAATTACCATATCTGGCATATTGATTAATATCATTTAAAGCAAAGAACGTCACTGTAAATGAATTTAAAATCCTCTACTGCTCATATAAATAGACTTAAATAAACTCTACCTATATATTTATGTACATCAAATGATATAAAATAGTATTCATTCAGAAAGAGAACCATGAAAAGAGTAACGATGCAATTGTTTCTTTCATGTTATACCTTTTATTGTTGAAAAACGATCTACTGAAAAGACCAGATTGTTTGGAATTGCAGTCGTAAATTATCTTAGTGAAGTCATTACGGACATCTTCCTAACGTATTTGTTTAATATCAGAATTCTTCCGAATATTTGTGTTGTTTGTTCAACTAAAGCGCATTGCGCATGTCTGAGCCAATCGTAAACAAACGTGAATTGCCAGGACCCGGAGATTTTAATCAGATGTCGAGGTGGTTTATTACCTCTCTGGTTGAAAGTCATCAAAGGCAGAGCGGCCTTATATTCAAGAATTCATTTTGATCATATTAAACAAATTACATAAAAAGAAAATATAACACATGTTTCTTCACAGAATAAAATACCGATGTTTACATAACAGTGCATCTATATTGAGTATTTAATAATTTATACTAAAATAGCGTAGATATCGGTAGAGTCTCTTTAAGCGATCACCTCTATTAATAGATCAACTGCTTTAATGAAAAGATTTCAACACTTTGATTTGTATTGTTTTTAAAAAAATCTATATAAATTAACTGATTAAGAGATCACCTGTGTTACTAGACCACTTTAGACTTGTTCTCAGTTTGGTCACTTAATGCATGTTAGACTAATCTAACTTCAGTTTATATCCTTGTAAAACCAAATTAAGTCCAAATTTAAAAGACTGACTGACTAACAGACTTATTCACTTACACACTCATTCGCTGACTTACTGACTGACTGATGGACTCATTAACTGATAGACATAGGTCTGCATATAACAAGAGCGCTGCCTAACGGGGTAGTATATGCCCGTTTCTTTAAGGTTATTATATTAGTTGAGATTGAACCTATTTATTTTGCAATGCTTGTAAACAGGCCAATGGCTTATACAAATCACTCCCGTCGGGATATTATGCTTATTATGTTAAAACCATTTTCTAGGTGCGTGGTCAAACCTAGACCTTTCATATACTAACAAAAGCAATGCTTCATGTTTGTGGGTGTTACACTTTAAAAGGACTAGTGACTTTTGCATTTAACCTTCTGGTCCCAAAAACAATAAAGTACTTCCTTTCAACAAGAACAATGCACTTTCATGAGTGCGAATGTTATGAAGTTATTCATCAAAATTTGAATTTGCACATAAAGTCATTGAGACCTTGACTTTTGACCTTCTGGCATCAAAAACAATAGGATTCCTCATCTCACAAAGTAACTATGAAATGTGGCTGTTATGCTTTTAAAGTTATTGTACGGAATGCATATTTCCATATAAGGTCACTGTGACCTTGACCTTTGACCTACTGGCCCCAAAAACAAGTTTCCTCCTCTCACCTAGGGCAATGTACGTATGGAGTTTTATGAGGGTGGGCCTCATACTTTTGAAGTTATCGTGTGGAATGCGAGTTGCTTACGGATTGACGTACGTACGGACGCACAACCCATACCACAATAACACCCGTATTTCAAACGGGAGTATAGAAATATAACAAATCAACACTGGTGTTCTTTTATTTAATATATTTAAAATGTTTTTCATGGGAGGCTAACTCCTCAAACTTTAAACACTTCATCTCTTGAAAAATTAGGACTCTTCTTCCTTTTCATAATGTCAGACTCAGCCATTGTTTATTTAGATCCAGACTCTTTACGGGTGTATTAATTGACAGAGGATTTTAATTTGTTGTTCAAATATAACGCTTGTGTAATTCAACGAAAGCGTAAAACTACATTTTACAACATAAAATTAACATGTTTCGTAGCGTTGATAATTTTAGCTTTAGCATTAAGCTTAACTTAGCGTTAAGTTAACAGCTCTTTATACAATTGGTCCCAGATTTACAACTTTATTTGAATAGTTTTTATCAGCTAAATGTGAGCTCGAAAAAAAAAATTCATCTCAAAGGTTACAAAATTGAAGATATGCTCAGTGGATTTCAAGTAAATGAACGAATATGTTTGAAGATGTTGGAGTACAACATTTGTTTTGTTTGTGAATGCAAACTGCACACTGATTTACGAAAACAATATAATGATATTTATTGCTGGTATATACATAATATGATAACGTATGTTCACCTGAAGAATTGTATTCAAGGTAACACAATACTGTTAAGGAATATTGTTCAGCAACCTTTTAAGTAGCTATCCGGTCAACAACAGCCACATTTTACAACATAGGGACACAGTTTCTAAGCCAACTGACAACGCGGTAAATTTGTATGTATAATTTAACTATTTTGAGAATCCAAACACAACACAACATAAACGGCTTTAACCAGGCAGACCAAACTCCCAAAACTGGAACGTCGAATTAAGAGCTACGAACTCATAATTCATTTTCCTCATATTCAATCACAGGTACTTTAAGAACTCGTGAATAAACTATAGACCAGAACACCTGGCAAAGAGTTTCTATAAACAGTTATGTAGTGTAACTTGGCCGTTATTTGGAGGGTTAGTTTCTTTAAACAGAAATATCAAACCTGGAATGGGTGTGTTCAAGTGAAATGTTCAACCCAATGAATATAATAAGGCAATATGTCATGAGCCATGTAAACCATATAGTACATGACCGTAATTCAACACTAATAATGTGAACATAATATGAAAAAGTATACTTACATTGCAGAAATTGTGCCTTTTAGATCCGAAAGGTCAAATTTTACTCAAAATGTTATTTGTGTTTTTATTACGTGTAATACATTTGTCCATAAATAGTTAATACTGTAGTTTATTTATCAATCGAGAGCACACAAGATATCATTTCTAAATAAAATAAGCCATATCATTACATTATCCAAATTTTGAAGTAATATGCTAAAGATGTGTCTTTTCCAAAACCAAAATATTAGAAACTAAAAAATATATATATGTGTATTGAAGTAGTTCAAAAATCATAAGTGTTAGACTAAACAAACACATTTATCACTGTATATGTTTACATTCATTACCTCATATGTTATTATTCCATGACATGTAACATTCCATCTAAAACGATAAGGAAAATACAGAAAAACCTTATCAAATATATGTTATTGAATTATTCCAGAAACTATAAGTTTTAGTTATAATTTCCAACGATTTTTACCCAAAAACACGGGACATTTAGCATGTTATAGACGAACTTTATCCGAAGCCCGCGGCATACAAAAATAAAATAAAACTGTTCTGTGTAAAATGTAAAATTTCTATCTATCTATTTACTATTACTGTATCCTGAAGGGCTCACTACATAGTTAGCTCCCTTGAAACCCAAGTTAGGATAATTATTATGCCTTACAAAGTAGTAGTGTGGTCTTCGGTTTTAAATATTTTTAATAATTGCTGACAGTTATGTTTATTGCTGTTGCAGGTGAGAGTAACAGAGTCTGAAGTTGGTTGAGCAGCTATTAGATGACACTGCCACCAACATATGGCAGTTTTATGGGTGTTGAAGAAGAGTAGCAATTCCGATCCAAACTCTGGAGTTAAATCCCAAAACAGTGCATTGGAGGACACCACTCAAATTTAAAAAAAATGGTCAAAGTACCAGATTTTGTACAGTTTTGTGTGGGCAAATTACTTGGTTACATAAAAAAGTAACTTTTAGCTTGGAAACTTCCTGTTTGGAATGGCCCTGTAAACTTTATTCATATAAGCCAACATAGTAAAAATGCACTATGCAGTCAGACCTGAAAGCTAGGTGCTTTTGTCCACTCTGTCCATTCTGTCTTGATCCTACCTTATTGGTCACTGACTATATTGTGTTTGTTGTCTGTGGTTTTCATATCCAAAGCACAGCTTTCAATTTACTAAAGTGTGAACAGACGACATATAGGGCAGTTGGCCATTTGCATTTTTAATCTTTTACAAATACTTAAAAGATATGTTTTTTGATATTTTTAAGAAATCTATTGAATGCATCTAAATATTGTTCAAACCTATTTTCTATATTCTCGTTTTTATTTTATTGTTATCTTTATATCAACCTTTTATTCGCTTGATGTGCGATCTAAAACATCAGTTGAATTGTTTATTGTCTCTCGAGATTGCATTAATTTGATTTGCATCGGAACATAGTTCGGATTTGTCGATTATGAAAGGAATTTAAAGCGACTTACATTCAGGTTGCCCCTGGCGACATAATGCATATTAAATTCCGCAAAGCTTCGTGCTTGTTTATGCATGAAACTTTCTATTAAACTAATATGAACACAGAAGGTTTCTCTCCAATGAGGTTTTAATGATAATCATGACCAGAATAGAATTGATCTTGTTATAGTGGGTATGGACTATTCGATGAGGATAGGTTTCCTCATCGTCATCGTAGCCTAAGGTCTTGAAGATCATCAAAGAGACAGTACATGTATTAACAAGAGGTCAAAATACATTTAAACTACACGTTACACAATTAATAGAATAAAGACGTCAGTGGGTGTGTCATTGTGTTATGCACCAACGTAACATTGCTATAAATCAGGGCCCGTATTCATAAAGCAACTTAAATGGAAAATATTACTTAAGTCACCGTTTAAATTGTTTGCATATCTTTAAATATCCTTACCAACCGTTCAGGGACACTAAAAACACATACTTTAAGATAAATGTTCAGCTTTAGGTTTTATTTATCCATAATAAATGCTAATTATTTGCAACATTAAAAATAAGTGTTAGACATGTTAGATAGAAAAGGGTGTTTAACAAATTGATAAAATTTGACATAAGATATTGTTAAAAAGCTTTATGAATACGGACCTAGCTTTACAATCACCTTCTGGTTGTTGGTGTCATTTACTGTTATACATGTATTATAGATATATTTATAAATATATAAGATGTATAGATTACCAACATATATGTCACATACATATAAATATAAAACAATAAGTAGACACATACGTTCATCACATTTTGAATTCAAGTATGAGATTATGATTTAAATATCGCAAAAGATGTGATATGTAATGATCTAATGTTTAAATATCTCAGATATACAATGGCAGGACATTGACACATATATAGTCTTCACAAATATCGAATGTATCATATATAATATTGTTATAATCATATCAACAATTCCTTATTTAGTTTTAGTTAGATAAATATTTAAAAAAATAATACAACACAAATTACGGACATGATGAATGCTAGGACTACCCCCAAAGGTATACATTTATGTCCAATGGGGGTCCTAACAGATGTGCTGTCATCGTTTATATTTGGGACAATTTCAAATGTTAAAACTTGTATCTATTAGAATGATATTATTTATTTATATACTTGTTATGCTGGTTTAATTGACGATATGTGAACCTGTTATATGTATTTGTAACGAATCATAAATAAAAGAAAAACGAGAGCTAACATGAATGCTAACCCGGTCAATAAAAATTGACATAACTGAAGTTCGGTGCACCATAGAATCTAGTTTAAACTTCTGGTGGCCTTTTTGCCACTGACCGTTCCATGGCTGTACTCCTAGTGTCAACCCGTTGATGATTGTAGTGCCGCATACATCGTTTCTAGTACATCGATCGTCATGGTGAGGGCCTCAGGTCTATATTGCGGTGACTCGAGTCCATGTTTGGAATATATTGACTCGTTAAAACTTAAAGTAGCGATCCCGCCACCAACAGCCACATTTTACATCATATGTACATACACCGTTTCTAAAGCTAATGACGACGAGTTATATATGTCACTACTACACCCCACCCACTTCCAAGAAAAAACACATAAAAACATCATCCACATATTTAAATAACATTTTAATACTTTTCACAAAAACCAACTCGCGTAATCATCATATTGGCAAGCAGAGAACCATTTCAAAGATGACAGCGCGAAGGGGGAACGTGAAAAGTGTTCGAAAAATTGAGCCGTTGTGACTACCAGATGTAGGATTGAGCTTTCTGATGATCGGTATATGTAATTATACGTTATTTTTGATTGAACAAATATATGTTTATGCAGGTTGAACGGTGAATAGTTGTGTTTCAGAGGTGAATGACGGTGACAATGGGACCGGTCATATCTCCGTCGAGTAAGAGGTTTCTTCACTTCTCGACTTACTGGGTACACAATTCCATTGAGCTTACATGATTTAGTTACTGTATCTATGGAGAGCTATCCCTCTTGCAAAATGTTAGTGCTTGATTGAGCAAATCGTTCAAGAATTGACCGTGTATTCGACCGTAAACAAACTGGAGTCAATGTTTTCCAAAAAAAATCAGTGAGAATCCGACACCTTTATACAATATATATGAAAAAAAAATGTTTTTGAAAAGTATTAAATTGTTATTTAAATGATATTTGGATGATTTTTTTTTGTTGTTGTTGTTTTGGAAGTGGGTGGGGGTGTAGTAGTGACAAAATTACGCGCCGAATACCTGTGCACCTGCATAGAGTTTTGATACACGGTTTTGTAGTGCAATGTTGTCGTTATTTTGCGGGTTAGTGTCTTTAAACTGTAAACAGAGAATTCTCCAAATAAATACCTTTGCGACAAACGTAAGTACAATGATCGTTATTTTTTTAACCTTTAATACTAATTTTAAGCGGGAAATGTTCCATTTCTAGGTGATTGATGGTAGGCATATTTCCTGATATGACGAATGGAGAAAACCCTGTACACATTTGCACTTCTAGTCACAAACACACACACACACACATACTTAACTAATTTATGTATATTATTTGACAATAAAATATCGTTTTCCCGAATACAACGTTTAGCGGAAAAGCAATAATTATTCTTCATTACTGAATCACTAAATGTACTTGTAACGCTTTCAAATAGAGGATTTTCCGGAGAAATATTACCAAAATATTAAAAAAACAAGTTAAATCAATAGAGCATTAGATTAACAATGTGATACAAATGGGAACTGTGATAATGTAAAGTGGTTGCAATATGCAGCGTTTGCTAAAAACAAAAATGGTCGATCAACGTTTTTTGTTGTTGTTGTTTTGTTTGTTTGTTCTTGTGTTTTGTTTTGTTTTTTGTTGTTGCTTTTTTCTCTCTTTTTTTTTTTGAAATAACACTTAACATCGTAATAGCTTCAGATTAATTCGTTTTATTTTAGATTAATCTGTGTTTCTTGCAGTTCATCTAAATAACGTTCAATACAGATTCTCCTTTTTCATTTAGCATTTGTTTTAAATGTTGGTTTGATTATACATCTAGACAGGTTCTACCAATTTGTTTGTTTGTTTGTTTGTTGTTTGTGGTTTAACGTCATTTTCTGCACATTGCTGTCTATCAATCAGAAACAAAGAACAACTTTAAAGATGAATAAAAAGCAAGATATAACATCACAAACACAAAAGGGTTGACAATAGGGCTACCGCATTGGAACGGTCAGTGGCAAAAAAGACCTCTGGGGGTATAAACCAGGTTCTAGGGTGCACTAACCTCACTCTTACATTATTGTAACTAATAAACGGGACAGTGTAAATAAAGATATCCTCGCCAGGTTATACTCTCTAACAAACAAGGCAGCTTTAATAGGCAATATAAGTAAATCACAAGAATGGTCATGTATATTTAATACAAGAAATCCATGGATTCACATGCCTAACGGGGGCTGGACTTAAAAATAAAAAGGTCAATGATGCTTAAATGAAAGTTTGTAAACATTTTAGTAACTAAAAGCAATCGAGTTTGCCGTTTGCTGAGATGACATTTAAGTGCATAAAATTGTTTAAAAACAAAATGCCATTCTATTAAAAACAAAAGGCCCAAGAGGGCCTGTGGATGCTCTACTGGCTAAAACGGCTCTTATATCAAGGGTTGTCGACATAAAATTCCCATTAGTAGTTTTTTGAAAACATTGCAAAAACAACAGGGATAGGATAGCCTTAGATCGCTCACCTGGTAATCATGGGCACTAAGTCTGCTGTGTCTAGTCTGGCATGGGCATTTTTTAATTTGTCCCACTTTCTTCTATGAATGAAATTTCATAAAAATGGGTGGGTTGGGTGGGGGTGGGGTGGGGGAAGGTTATATTAACATTTAACATTCTAAACAAATATGATAAAGATCAGATAAAAAATGAAGTAACTACAGATTTAACAAAGGAATATACAATATAGCATTTTTCAACAAACCAAGGACCATAACCTGTCGTTACTTACTAGATCTAGCTGGTTTTCGAAGTTGTCCAAAATTGCATTGATATACCATGCTTTGCACAACTAGACATCATACTGAGGCTTCCTGCCAAATTTTGTAGAATCCAACAAGCCGTTTAGGAGGATAGCCGACAAGAAATTTAAAGTAAAAATGTCAAAGTGCCATAACTCCGTCATAAAATAAATAGGCACAGCAATGCTTCCTGCTAACACGCCGTTAACACCAAAAAAAATAATTAACAAAAAAAATAATAATGAAATAAGAAAATTAAAAAAATTAAATAAATAAAATAAAAACATATATTAAAAAAATATATATTTAAAAAAAAGAGAATTAAAACAAAATTAAAATTAAAACCAAATATATTTATTTATATATATATATAAATATATCTATTAAAAAAAAAATATTAAAAAAAATAATATACTAATAATAAAGAAATAAAAGGCAAAACGTCTGGTAAAGTTTGGTAAAGATCAGATGAAAAATGAAAGCTCTATCATATTAACGAGGCAAAATATAGCATTTTTAACTAAATCAAGGGCCATAACTCCACTGTTATTGGTCTGATCTGGCTGGTTTGAAAAACTTTTGCGAGCTTTCATTGATATTAACAATCTGGTAAAGTTTGGTAAAGATCGGATGAAAAATGAAGGCCTTAGGCCAGTAGAGCTAAAAATCTTCAGCTCCAAAAAGTAGGTCAATGTCATAGATGAACTCCAGGCATCAAAAAAAAAGATGCACCACTGAAGACACAACTATGTCAAAATAGAATATGTTTTCTTCCAAAGATTAAGCTATAAATTAGGTTTAAAATATCTAGTGCATAATTCTAGTTCATGAGAAAGTGATGTAAATGTAACACAGTTATCTGCCCTTTGCTTGGATGGTGAAGGTCACATCCACATTTGCTTTGTCACGTTGCAATGTACCACTCAAGATACAACTATAAGCAAACTTTGAAAGGGGTTAGTGCATACAGTTTGTGAAAAAGTGACCTAAACGCCAAAGTTAAAGGTAAAAATTATAAGGTTATCTGCCCTTGCTTGGAGGGTCAAGGTCACTTCCACATTTGCTTTGTCATGTTGCGACAACTATAAGCAAAGTTTTAAAGGTACATTGCATACAATTTGTGAAAAAGTGACCTAAACGCAAAAGTTGAACCTAAAAATTAAGTTATCTGCCCTTTGCTTAGAGGGTCAAGGTCACTTGCACATTTGCTTTGTCACGTTGCCATGTACCACCCAAGATACAACTATAAGGAAAGTTTGAAAGGTCTAGTGCATACAGTTTGTGAAAAAGTAACCTAAACGCAAAAGTTGAACCTAAACGTTAGTAAGTTATCTGCCCTTTGCTTGGAGGGTCAAGGTCACTTCCACATTTGCTTTGTCACGTTGCGATGTACCACCCATGATACAACTATGACCAAAGTTTGAAAGGCCTAGTGCATACAGTTTGTGAGAAAATGACCTAAACGCAAAACTTGAATGTTGACGCCGCCGCCGCCGCCGGAAAAGCAACACCTATGTCTCTTTTTTGTCTTCGAAAAGGCGAGACAATAAAAAGCAAGAGCCTAGAAATCCACAAAGTAAGCACTTTAAATGACTTAGCAGAAGCCAGAGCAACAATAGAACACACCGTTATGTGTCCGTCAAGAAAAGATTAAAGACAAATATCAAACGCTACCGTCCTATAAGAATTTAGATAGACGTCATCATAGGGTCCACAATCTGTCCGGTCATCGCACAATCAAAGAGGAAAGCATAGTGGCGAACTGTAAATGGATCAAACACTAAACATGCAGCGAGTTGCACAATGATATGGTCATAACATCTTTTGATAAACCTTTTAACAAGTTTAATAAAACAGTGTTTAAAAGTAATTATGACAAAGGATCTTACGAAATTTGTAATTCACATCACTATAGATGTCAGGTTGTGATAGTCCTGGTCGCAGATGAGTTCTTAAATTACTTTTCTACTTTAAAAGTAGATCAGGGTTACTATAATAATATTTTGCAATCGATTTTCAGAAGTGAAGTCATACCACCCACTTATTTCTGGATAGAACCAGTGCTATATACCTGTCGCCATCAATAGGAATCGACACTTTCTCACAAGTCGAGCTCCCAGTGGAATTCGAACAAGCTCGACTTGTAAGTCAGAAAGTGTTCTCAACACTTTAATGGATAATTATACTTGTGTTCGTTTTAATTTATATGATTAATGATTACGAGATTTCTGTTACTAAAAAATCATGATTTTTCACATATTGAAATTTAATAAATTTGACTAAATGATAAAATACATATTTTACAAATAACAATAAAGATTAGAGTGTTAAGTTATTAGACGTCTTATTATACATACAAGTGATTTTTAAGAAAGATATAAAACCAAACTATTAAGTAATTGACGTTGTGTGTTTCTGTATATGTCCCATTTACTTTTAAGACGTGGATAAGTGTGATAAATGCCATACGAGCAAGTGTAATGCCGCGATGAAATGAAATTAGGAATTCGTATTCATTATAATGTATCAAACACTTAGTTAAGTTTAAACATATTTATTTTACATCGATTGCGAAACAAGTTATTGCAACTTAGATTAATCACTCTCGATGGTTTCCTGGGTAGAACCAGTACTAAGCAATGTGGATTAATTATCTTGCTCAAGGATAAAATAACGTGGCCGCGGCGAGGATCGAACCCACGACCTCTCGA
The DNA here is from genome assembly GCA_037043455.1 of Cyrtodaria siliqua. Classification (NCBI taxonomy): domain Eukaryota; kingdom Metazoa; phylum Mollusca; class Bivalvia; order Adapedonta; family Hiatellidae; genus Cyrtodaria; species Cyrtodaria siliqua. The sequence goes on along the minus strand of JAWPHD010010237.1, from coordinate 23,445 downwards.
TCTGGAGTTCGGCGCTCTACCACTGGACCACGCACTCCACTTAAACCCCTGTCACACTAGGGCCGCGTTCTCACGGCGATCCCACGGCGTCCAAGAAAAAATGCAGAACGCCGAGGTGCGCGCAGTACGATCGCAAGCATCGCCGCAGCAACGCAGTGGCATCGCCAGTAGACGCATTGGGATCGCATAGAACGCCAGGCGACGGCGCGCACTTTGAGCATGCACAAAACAAACGCCGTCGCTCGGCGTTCTGATAAGAGCGCAGTGGGGTCGCCGTAAGGTCGCCATAGCAGCGCAGTAAGGTCTCCTACAACGCCACAGGAGCTCCGCGGGCGCGCACAGAGGTCGCAGTGCGAACGCTGTGGTTGTCGGTGGCGCTTGCACGGAGATTGTACGGCGTTCTCTGAGATGTCACTGCGTCTCTACCGCGCTTATACGGCGCGTCTACGGCGCTTATACGGAGTGTTATTTATTTTACTGCGCTCTTACAACGACTGTACGGAGCTGTCACGGCGACCATTGCGCTCCCAAGGCGCTTCTACCTCGTCCATCGGCGTTTGCATGACAAAAACGAACAAAATAGTATAAATGAATTATAGGTAGTGCAAACGAACGTCTTCAACACGCCGTCAGCGCAGTGTGAGCGCCGTGAAAGCGCAGTGCACGCAGTGGAAGCGCCGTGAGAGCGCAGACAATCGCCAACAAGAACTCCGTAGGAACGCGATAGAACGCCATGGGAGCTCCGTAGCAACGCCTTGGTCGCTGTGAGGACGCCGTGACATCTCCATCTTCACGAAAAATATCAGATTTTTCTTGCGATCTCACGGCGTTCTGGAAAATTAAACAACGCCGTGCCAACGTAGTGGAAACGCGCTATAGTGTGACAGGGGCATTACAAAATGAATTTGTTGCGTTCCATCAATTACATGGAAAACGTATAACATAATAACCAGACATATTCAAATTACAGAATAACAATAGGCTTTCGCACTAGCGTTTGTTTAGTGCTATGTGTCGGCTGTAAAATGTATATTGTTATTACTTACTGGACCTTTGGGATCATCAGGCGCAATAATTGTGCTTTTAAAATATAATATTGCGTAAATCGATGCTAAGGTGCGTGGGAGATGTTGCATCATATATTACCTCTCATGAGCAGACTGAAAAAAACGCTACTTTGCTATATTGTGGGTGTTTGCTGCTTCCAAGGGATCATCTTTTCAGTATTTATTGACATCCACACTAATGTTTGTTTAGTGCTGTGTGGCGATTTTAAAACGTCGCCACGACTACAAATCAGTAGTGTTATTACTTGATTACTGATCCTTTGAGAATCATCAAGTCTAACGTGTGTGGATTTACAGTGAAGCCAGTGCTAGAGGAAGTGAGATGTGTTTCATTATATGCATTACCTCCCATAAACACACTAATAAAACCAAGTCTACTCTTTTTCTCTATAAAGTTTGATTGCTGTTTCCAATGGATCTCCATTTCAGGATTTATTGACATTCACACTAGTTTGTTTATTGCTGTGTGGTGGCTGTAAAACGTTGCCCCGACTCCAAATCTGTCCAGACTCCAAAACTGTCCCGTTTTATTGGCTTGACAGTAGGGTAAGTGTGAGGTTTGGTGCGCCCTAGAACCTGCATAAACCCCCCCCCCCCCCCAGCGGCCTTTTTGCCACTGAACGTTCAAAGGCGGTAGTCATACTGTCAACACTTTTTCGGCGCTAGCCGTTTAAGCTGACTTTTGGCCTCGCTGGAGGTGCGTCTGTGTAAGCCTATCAAAACTCGAGTTGAAAGCGATACATAAATTATGAAAGCCTACAGAGTTTATTAAACTGATTGTTGATTGGCTAAATTTGTCTGACAAGGCCAAATGAAACTAGTAGAATGGTTTATAGAGTGTAGTTGTTGATAAATGGTATATCGTTATGTGATTTGTTACTTTTACTTCAATCGTGTCCGGAAAAGATGAAGAAAGGAATAAAAATGCTGAAATTGCAAATCAATTATTCTGTTTTCTTGCAAAGTGCGTAAGTTTTACATGGTAACTGGTAATGAAACCCTGTTAAAAATTACATATCGCCGTGATGTATGGTCACGTGATTTTTTAAGGTGCCCGGATGTGTTCTCCAAAACCACAAGGGCTAGAGGTTAGATATTATGTATATATCATCACCTAGTGGTCCTCTACTAAGTTTGTACAAATGGTGACCAAAATATTCTTTTCTGTAACCACAAGGGCTGCAGCTTTGATATTTTGCATGTAGCAACATCTAGTGTTCCTTTACCAAAATGTACAAATGGTGACACTGGCGTCAGAATTAGTCCCACTAATGGATGGTGGGTGGGGTGGGGGTGTCAAAAGTTTTACATAGTAATATAGAGAAAATACATTTAAAAATCATCTTCTCTGAAACCACAAGGGCTACATCTTTGATATTTTTCATTTAGCATCATATAGTGTTCCTGTACCAAGTTGTACAAATGGTGACCCTGGGTTCAAAATAAGCCCCTCACAGGGGGTCAAAAGTTTTACATAGAAATATTAGGAAATACTTTTAAAAACCTTCTTTTTTGAAACCACAAGGTTAGAGCTTTGATATTTTGCATATATCATCATCTAACAGAGTACACTAGATCGATTCAGGCCCTCGTGGACCTCTTATTTTCAGGGTTATGGCCCTTTGACTATTTTAACAATGGCCTTTCGTTATGGAAGGCACTATTTTGTTTTGTTCAAATTCCCCACACTGGCACTGCCGTGTCAACTTTAATCGGAATACCGATAGAAAACGTTATATTGCTCTACTCTATACCTTACATTTCGCTATTAAAATTATTTCACTTCATGACCTTCAATCACATATACATTGTGCTTTCCCAAACGCGCCGACTATCTTTTATAAAGATATTTCTTGTTGTGTTTGTGACGTCATATGCCTTTATTATTACTATTGCCATTCTTTTTTGTCTTTTTGCGTGTTTTGGGGTTTACTGTGTTCTGTGAAAGGTGCATTTCCTGTTCGATTTTTATACTTACTTTTAGATGTATATAACTGTAACGGGATCGGTCACGTATGACAGACACTTATGAGCTGATATATTATCAAACTGATTCAAACTCAAACAAGCTTGATACCTTTTGGTTAAAGTATCTATCCCGCCAGCAATAACCAAAAGTTGACAACATCAACATCGTGTACACCGTTTCTAAACCTACTGACGACGAGGTATGTATACAATACAAACGGCTTTAACCAACCAGAGTAAACCCCAGAACTGAATCGTCGAACTAAGAGTTACCAACTCATAATTAATTAATTTTACGCATATTCTTCACGGGTATTTTAACAGGATTTCAATGACTGATAGGTTTTGATAGCTAGATTAGCATTCTCGTGAAGTTTCATGAAAATCTGTCAAGTAGTTTCACAAGGACCACAGTCAACCACAAACATGGACAGAAACAAACAACAATTAAAAAGATGAATAAAAGGCAAGATATGACATCACAAACATAAAAGGGGTGACAATGGGGCTACCGCCTTGGAACGGTCAATGGCATAACGGCCGCTGGAGGTTTAAACCAGGTTCAAGGGTGCACCGAACACCACCAGTCTTACAGGACAGTGTAAATAAAGACATCCCCGCCAGGTTATATTCTCTGACAAACAAGGCAGCATTAATAGGCAATATCATGTACATATTATATTAAAAAGCAAAACATATAAAGGCACAAAGCAATTACTCAGTGACTTGGCAGAAGTCAGAGCAACAAGAAAACACACCGTTAAGGGTACGACAAGACAAGATGTAACACAAACATCAAACGCTATCGTCCTGTAAGGATTTAGTTAGACGTCATCATAGGGTCCACAATCTGTCCGGTCATCGCACATTCAAAGAGGAAGACATTATGGCGAACTGTAAATGGAGTGTGTACCATTTTTAAAATAAAGAAAGGATTTTAATAAAAAAAATAGTATGTAGATGCTAACAGTTAAATGCAAAGCCCCAAAACGCATACATTTTCAGAAATGTTAGGGTTATAATTGCCCTTTTCTCAAAAACAAATAATCTTAACATATGTTTTTCATTTCATTATCTCGAAGTTTATAATAAAGATGTTAAGACAAAATTTTATATTTACTTGTTTATTTTTTTCGAAATGTCTCTTTTCCCCCTAAAAAAATTCTACCACTGTTTCATAGGCTCTAAAAGGCATTAACGTAATATACCACTTCATTTCCGCATATATCTTGCATTTTTATTCATATATATGTAATAGGGACAAATACAAATTTAGTTTGTATTAGTATAATCTTATTTAACAATAAGATTAAATAATAATGGGAAATAGGTCAAAAGTCAAGTCTGCGACCTATCACTACGTCTTTTAAAAGCGATCTTTTTAGAAAATACACTTCTTACTTTAGGAAAAAAAAAACTGGAGAAAATTCGTTGATACATTTGATTTAGTCCGTCAATATGGTAATACTATGCTTAAGGCGCCATGAGCGTTCTAGTCGTTTTTTTTAAAGATTTCCCATGTACCGTTAAATGAAGATAAATACTGAAAAGTCGATCCCTCGGAAGCAACAAACACAAACAAGAGAGTAAAGTAGCAGACTCGGTTTTATTGAGTCTGTTCATAAGAAGTAATGTAAAGTGCAACACATCTCACGCCTCCTAGAACCGGCTTGAGCAATATTCTACTTTAAAGCCACAACGATTGGGCTTGATGATCCCAAAGGACCAGTAAGTAATAACACTACTGATTTGTAGTCTGGCGACATTTTACGACCGCCACACTTCAAACAAACCCTGTCTAATTACAATTGAATGTAACTAATATAATACCCATGCTTGTTCGTTTGTATTGTTTAAATATTCACTACTTTTTTTTATTGTATTAGGGTTTATATACTATATATTTGTAAATATACCATTTTTTATGTTTTACAATGAGTCTCAATATGTTTACCTGATATGCCTGATATGCAAATGCTGGCACTGAACATAAACAAACACAAACAAATAATTAAAACAACTTTAAATGATGGGCTATTATACTGTTGGTGGTTATGCAAGCACATAAAACACTTGTAGATAGTCAAAATGGAAAGATTAAATAAGGCTACACGCATTTGTCTTAACGAGTGTTTCCATGTTTCATATTTTATTCTCCTGATGGTGATATATTGGTCGTATATATATGCCTGACCGGCTCCCTTGAGTTTAGGTTTTACATGTTTAGGTTTTACATAAAAAAATCAAAACTATACATTTTACATCATAAACATGATAAAATAGAGGAATTGGACGCAGAAGTTTGTACTAGTGTGACTGTTATTTTTAGCTTATTTTAAACAAACTAACCCGCCAAATAACGGCAAAATTACACTCTCTCCAGGTGTTCATGTAACATAATAATATATTTGTGCAAAACTTATTGATTTATTCACGGAGTTTTAGCTCTACTGATCAAAGATCAGCAGTGCTTATGCCGTGGTGCGGTGTCAGTCGTCGGTCCGTAAACTTTATTTTGAAGGACTACTCCTCTGAAACTACTTGATGGATTTCATGAAACTGTACATGAATGTTGCCTACTACATCTAGTTAATACTAGAAAAACCTCACGTTGATGTGAAATCCAAGATGGTCGCCAAAGCTAAAAAAATATTTTTAAAAAAACAAGTTTGTAGAGACTACTTCTTGAAAACTATAAGTGATATTGATATGTGACTATTTCTAAAATGATCAGCATGACATGATGTTGGTCCTTGTTGAAAATCATTTTGATTCGTCATTAAACATGGCCTGCAGCGGCCATCTTTGTTTACATTGCGTTATATAGTAACAACTTGTAGTGACTACTCCTCCGACTTTTATATCTACTTTTAATATTTAAATGTTTTAAATTAATTCTTACCTTTTAGGCAGACAGTACAAACTAGGAATGTCTTCACTATCTAAACTCTTCACTATCTAAACAGTTAGTTAATGCTGGTCATAAATATGAACACTAGTGCAATATACATAGAGGATCTTAAACGAGTTCCCATTTCATATAAGATTTATGAAACGAGTCATGAATTATTTTAATTTTAACGAGCCTTTTGGCGAGTTAAAATTAAACATAATTCATAACGAGTTTCATAAATCTTATATGGAATGGGAACGAGTTTAAGATCCTTTTTATCACATAACATTGCAATGAAATTAGTAAAAAACAATTTAGATGTACATAGAACCGCCACGACGTCAGACACACTTTAGGGGGCAGTCCTCAGTTTTGCATGAATGTCCATGGTGTAAATCAGAAAGAAATCAACTAAGCATCGTTTAGGTCCATGGATGGTCTTTATAATAATTATGAAGCACATGTTTGATGTTTTTTTCCGTTTTGATTACTTCTAAGTTTATTTTGGTGTATTGGAATATGCATTCTTTGGGTTTTTTGGAGGCTATAAATAGAAAAATGTGAACCAATCAAAAACTTCCTAAAAGTAGTTAAAATGGCTGATTTTCACTGACGGGGAGATCAGCATAGAATAACTTTTAAAAATGCCGGACTAGGCATGCAAGAGCATTATGAGTGCAGACATGACCCTGATATGTGTAGGAAAAAAAATTATTTTTATTTATTGACATTTGAAAAATTGCTAAAATTGCATTTTTAGCATGTTTTAAGGGGTGGGGTAATCTTAAAGAAATGGGACTAAAGTTGTACAGAAAATGCTTTTTGATACTTTTATTTGGTATGGAAACATGGGTAATTTTATTGTCTTCTAAGATATGTATGACACAATGATGATGTGATTTATTTTTGCTCAAGGATTCAGGCTAAGAGCTTGTCATGGGTTTGATTATTGAGAAATGTACATTAAACTGTGGAGTGCCCCCTTAGCGCCAAAACGTCATAAAATATGTGACGTCGTAACGTCGCGTCTCACACATAACGTTGCGTATAAAAGAGTTCGTGTTTTACCTCTTTACAAAATAGCAGTTTACGCCAACTTTTAACAAACCAACAACAATGTTCTGTATAACATGCATCACAAATAATAAGTTTATGACTCAGATCTGGGTGAATTTATAATAAATTTAATAGTTTAATAAACTGCGTAGTGTTACATGTTTAGCTCAACCAATCAAAATCGTTCCAGGTTGTATGACACGTGTGTCATACAATAGAATATTAAATGCGTGTTCGACACTGCTAACAAGGGACGTTATGTGATAAATAAACGTTTGTGTCGCGATCAGACAGTTATGCGCGAAACAACATGTTTATAAACAGCTGAAGGAAATGTTCTTAAAACATTAAATAATTTAATATCATAGGAAAAACAATTTACCACGATCCTGTTTACGAAGCGCTATTGTATCCGGATAGTTTCAATAAAATAAAGCCCACCGTTTTGCCTATTGAATGTTATCTTCTATATAAAGCATTTAATTATGACTTGAAATTCTAAATGTCAATAATGGAAGCATAGCATTTGTTGATCCCTTTTTACGTTTGAATCACTATATCGAATACAGAAATAAACATAATACCGAAATGACAAGCTTAGACCGTTCCAAGGCGGTAACCCTATTGTCGACCCTTTTATGTTTGAGATGTCGTGTCTTGCCGTTTAGTCATGTTTAAAAGTGTTGTTTGTTTCTATGCGTGCTTTTGGTTGACTGTGGTCCTTGAATGCTACATTTCCCCTGTTCGACTTTTATATCTACTTCTATATATTGAAGTTTTTAATATATACAGATTGAAGGTAATTGTTAATTGATTATATGCCATTTTCTGGAACATTCCTCCGTCTCAATCCGTACTTTTCGAAGAAAAAACGAATATACTGTGGTCAGTCCCGTCCGTCCGTGTGTCCGTCAGTCGGTTTTGCTCGTAACCTGACATCCTTCTTTATTAGTTGAAAGTGGGTGTTCATATTAAGAACATTTGTTACAAATCCAGTTGCAACGAATGTTTCAAATAAAAGGACTGACCCCGGGAGCTAGATGAAAAGTTCAAAATGTCAAATTCACCGAAATGGACATTAATCCTGTGAATTTCAACATTGTTAATGTACATTTCTTGCATGCTATAAATCATGATACACGCATGCAATAAGGAACGAGATTTTCGATTTCATGTACGGATCTTTCTTCGCGCGGGTAAGGGAATTATGGTCATATGGGGTCAGCATCCATTGGATTGCTTCCTCGTGTCGTAACCTAAGCTCCTTCTACAGTTGAATGAGTGTGTTCACATTTATCACAGTGGTTGCTTAAAATGTGTAGATGACAACGGAGGTTTCGAATCCAGGGTCTAACCTCGGGGAACGGGGTCAAGGTCAAAATTTCGAATTCACCAAAATGAACATATAATCCGTCATTGTCAGTATTTTCTAAGGAAAGAAATGGGTTGTGCGATTTGATTTGTGGACCCTCCTACCCAGGGAAAAAGGTCAAATTCACCAAAATGAACACCACAGCTAAAGTTTTCATAATACTTAATGAATCTTTGTATTATCATTGTTTCCTTGCAACCCTAAGTTCTTCTACGCTTGTCAAGGGAGGGTGTTCATATTTGACACAGCGGTTGGCTATGATTTGTACATGACAGCAAAGTGCGGATATTTGCGATGGACCTTCCATCGACTTTGCTCTAGTCATATTTTGTTTTAAATATGTCTTTATTTGTATCATAGCTAGCAAATAAAAACACAAAATGGTATAACCACATCCGTTGGGTGATGGGTGGCTAAATAAATGAGTTCACTCTTACTTCTTGATACACTCTGTTAAAATAGTGTTTCCTGTTTAGTATATATTGCTACATATAACGGTACTAATGTTACAAACGTGTATTTGTTCAGATATCAGATATTTTGTTAAATACATAACATATTAGTTGTTGCGATTTCGGAGAAATCTATTAAATGCTTCTAACTGTTTTAAAACTGTATCTCGTTGTTGTATTACTCTTATCTTTATATCTAGTTTATCTGCTTGATGTGCAGTAAAATCATAAGTAGAATGTGTTTGTTGTCTCTCGAGATGACATTTATCTGATGTGCATGCAAACAATTCGGATATGTCGTTACGAACTGGTTTGAAGTCACTGAGTACCTTCTTTATTTAAAGGCTTTCTAGGCTATTGTTGTTTTATATTCATATATACATGAGCATCTTTGTGTGTTACTTATATTGCTTATTAATGCTACCTTGTTGGTTAGGGATTTTTATTTACACTGTCCCGTTTTACTGGGTTGACAGTAGGGTAAGGGTGAGGTTTGGTGCACTCTAGAACCTGGTTTAAACCCCCAGCGGTCTTTGTTGCTCTTGACCGTTCCAAGGCGGTAACCCTAATTGTCAACCCTATTGTGTTTGTGATGTCTTATTTGGCCTTTTATTCATCTTTAAATTTGTTCTTTGTTTCTGTGTGTGTTTGTCGTCCTTGAATGTTGCTTTTCCTGTTCGATTTTTATATCTATATTTACATTTCATGTTATTATATTAAATTCTGCAAATACATGAAACATCAAATCAAACGTTTTAGTTTGATTTTATGTTTCATGTATTTTTAGCACATTTTAGGCTATGTATGACGAATTCCTGTCAATAAAGATTGACATACATATGCTTTATCTGTTTACAAACACAAATACATAGAGTTTAATAAACATTGTTGAAGTGATACGGGAAATAATTCCCGAGTGAGAAAGATTCTTGCGATATAGAAACGAGTGCGTTTTTTCGCACGAGTTTCTATATCGCAAGAATATTTCTCACGAGTGAATTATTTTCCGTATCACGACAAAAATGTTAATTAAACTATATAATATATATTTTGTGATGAATTTTTTCCCAATCGTCTTTTGACACAAGTATTCCTTCTTCTGTCACTCCTTTGGCGACAGCGCGGAGTAATATCATGACGTCAATTCGTGACGTAATATTGTGACGTCTGTCGTTTAGTTCATAACATTTGGCTACTGTGCTATCTTGCACACCAGGCGAGATAGCACAGTAGAGGAAGGGATATGTTATTGATTTTCTCAAACTGAGAAATTTCTATAATTCATCACAGAGTATATAATATATGTCATTGGTGTTATATTCTCATCTAAACATCATGTTCCTGTGGCTGTTAATGGCAAGGTCCCCAGCTCTATATCGCGGTGATTCGATTCCCTTTTTGTCAACCCTTTTATGTTTGTGATGTCATATACTTTGCCACTTATTCATCCTTGTAATTGCTGTTTGTTTCTACACGCATTTGTGGTTGACCAAATTTCTACACGCATTTGTGGTTGACCAAATTTCTACACGCATTTATGGTTGACCAAATCTACACGCATTTGTGGTTGACCAAACTTCTACACGCATTTGTGGTTGACCAAATTTCTACACGCATTTGTGGTTGACCAAAGTTCTACACGCATTTGTGGTTGACCAAATTTCTACACGCATTTGTGGTTGACCAAATTTCTACACGCATTTGTGGTTTAACCAAAGTCAACCCCACAAATCTTCTGTTCCTGTTTGACGTTTGTATTTACTTTTTGGGACTTATTATCAATATAGAAAAAAGTAAACAGATAATTATTTATTTGCGTCAAAATAAGTAAAATTTATTGAATTTTTAACCGGTAGTTTTAAGCAGGAAATGTTCCAATGTTATGAGATTGACAATATGCTTCTTTCCGGATATTTCGCCATAAAGTATGGAATGGAGACTTAGAATGTACGTATTTGCACTTATTGTCTCACACACGCAATACTTAACTACTTTATTTATATCATTTGACAATGAGGTATCCTTTTCCTGAATACAGCTTTACGGAAAAAGCAATAAGCATTCATCATTAAATCACTAATGTACTGTACTGGTAACATTTTAAAACAAATTATTGTATTACAATTGCTATTAAAATATAAAGAAAAGGTTAAATCAATAGAACATTAGATTAAACATGTGAAACAAACGTAAACTGAGATCATGTAAAGTGAACAAACATTCTCGTTTCATTTAATCCACATCAAACCTGTCAAATGTCCTAACTGAAAGTCCAGTAGTTGTTTTTTTGATTTTATACGTTTCGCGATGACAAAAATGTGTTGTCCGAATTCTGTCCAGATGCATCGGTGGTGCATTAGAGTGACCGGTGGTGCATTAGAGTGATCGGTGGTGCATTAGAGTGATCGGTGGTGAATTATAGTGATCGGTGGTGCATTAGAGTGATCGGTGGTGCATTAGAGTGATCGGTGGTGAATTATAGTGACCGGTGGTGCATTAGAGTGATCGGTGGTGCATTAAAGTGATCGGTGGTGCATTAGAGCAACCTGTGGTGCATTAGAGTGACCGGTGGTGCATTAGAGTGATCGGTGGTGCATTAAAGTGATCGGTGGTGCATTAGAGCGACCTGTGGTGCATTAGAGTGACCTGTGGTGCATTAGAGTGACCGGAGGTGCATTAGAGTGATCGGTGCTGTAAGCCACTACTACTCTCCTGGTAGTTACCTCTACTCAGTTGTAAGATCCATGCTTCACATCTTATATAGAAATAATTGTTTTATTTGCGGAAATTTTAGTTTAGCTAGTATGTTTAAACAGAGGAAGATGTACTGTCGCCACCCTAGCGTCGTCGCCGTTGTCGCTGTAATCTGCGTCTGGTTAGCATATATAGTAACTGAAATATCAGAACCGACAGATAGCAGACCCCTCCCCACCTTAAACATCCCTGACCACCCACCACCCGCTCCCCCAGAAATCCACACACACCCCATCACAAGTAAAATCTATATCGGTGTTGCATAAGAGTGACAGTTGCTGCATTAGAGCTATCTGGAATTAAGAAGGAGTTTTTAAGACAATGCTACGGACGAAAGATATATCTCTGCCATGGTAGCTATGTCAACTCAGTCGTGAGATTCTTACTACAAACAGTGTGGACTAGCTCAATCCAAAATATTAACACTTAATTCCTTTTTGTTTTCTTTTCTGACTTACGACTAGGTATGCCTTCGTTCCCATTTTAAAGAAGTGACAGGAACATTGGTTGGCCTCTTAAACTACACAGTGTTTCGGGCGATATTTTCAGTATTGGTTTATTATATTAGTATTATACATAAAATAGAGATCAGTGTTTATTGTCATTTAGATTTTATAAAGTTTAACAAGTACAGTATCTAAGTTAAAAGTGTGAGGTTTGGTGCACCCTAGAACCGGTTTAAACCCCCAGTGGCCTATTTTGCCACTGACCGTTCCAAGGCGGTAGCCCTATTGTCAACCATTTTTGTGTTTGTGATGTCGTTTGCATTTATTATTGCTTTTGCCTTCTTGTTTGTCTGTTTGCGTGTTTGTTACTGTGTTTTGTGGTTTACTGTTCTCCTTGAATGCTACTTTCCCCGTCCGATCTTTTTATATTTCTTTTAATATGTAAGGGGAAATGCCTGTGTGTGTTTTGTTTAAGAAACTGTATTTACAATTTCCATGAAACAAATAAATAAACAACAAAATATAATCTTAGTATATACATTGCAATTACAGATATCAATCACAGATAAAGCAAGCTTAAATTCAAATTGAAAAACTCTAGATATTTCCACATTGGAACACAATGTCATTTTGCCTGAGCAGTGTGGCGGCGGTAAAACGTCTCCCCGTTCTCGCAATCAGAACTGTTATTCATTCCGATTTTTGGAGATCGCCGAGTCAGATATTTACAGATATCGGTGGTACATTCTCAAATACGTTTGAGAATGTATTTGAGAATGTATTTCAAATATGTTTGGTTTCTTACTTGAATTTCGAATAGGTGATTCCACTACTCCAGCCTTTATAGGTTCCGAGTAGTGTTTAATCACCCTTAGGATATGTCGCCTGCTTTTTAATTTAGTATTTTGACTGTTACCTGTGATACACAGGCTTCATAACCTCTGCTCCTAGTTAAATTCCATTTTGTTTATTTCGCCCATTGTTTTCTCGTTTAGGGCAAAGCTTTTTGTTAGAAACTGGGACCATACGTCGCTGGCCATGGAATGGTGTGAAAACACATCATTGAAGGTTCCATGCTTACCGTCATATCCATACCATCTTAGGGAAGGCTCAAATTTATGTACTATTTATATATTACGACGAAGCCACGTTTCCATGTTTGCATACGTGGTGTCCTGATAAAGACCTTGAATGAGCATGATAAAAAAAAAATGACAAAATGAATATGAATAGGGTGGGTCCTTCCCCTCTGCACGTGAAAGTGTGTTTGTGAGATTGCAGCTGTGGTAATCTACCCCGACAACCAAACGAGGACTGAGTTGACAACTACCTTAGAAGTGTGATGTCACCTTCATTCATTTCTATCGACCGTCGGGGACGTTTCTTTCTTTGTTAAATTTAGTGTCGTGGGAACTAAGAATAGAATAGAATAGAACCAAGTCAATTTCCGGTGAAACGTTCGAAATACGTCTCAATCGATATCTAGTCAATTGTACATGTGTAAGTAGCTACTAATTACGATTGTTAGAATGTAAAACTATTCAATGATTAAGTACACGTAAGGTTTGTTAAGAATTAATGACTTATTAAGGAGAATCTTCCATGCATTAAGTTTTGTCACGTGTTTTCGCGATTCACATAGAAATTTCTGTAGCTTACATTTTCTCTTATAAATTTGAATATGTTTAGAAGTAGCATTTGTTAATGTATGAGATGTTGTTCTTGGCATTTGAAGTTATTAGTTGTATTTCTGTATTTTCATCTTTTTATTATTTGCTACGAATAAACTTTAAAGAAAGACTTAACAAGAAGAGTAGTAGTGTATTAAAAATAAAAATAAAAACTTTTCTTAATTCCATAGCTCTAATGCAGCACCAAAGCATTTTGGACAGCATGTGTGTTAATTCGACAATGTAAGGCCACAAACTTGTGTAAGCTCATTTCATACATGATAAATCTTTGTTGTAACGCCAACACAAATGACCATAAGCATTTTATCAATGAAAACTAATACTTTTAATTACGCGTGCATGGCACTTTTACTTCATTAACCATCACAGCGAAATGTAAAACATAATAACCTAAAGGACTTTCAGTTTGGACATTTAGTGTGGATTATGACTTCAGAGCAGGGTTGATCGACTGCCTTAGATTTTGTATTGAGGCTTTGAAAATAAATTATTCGAAAATAAATGTTCCAACGTACCTTTTGTTTCATCAAAAATGAGCACCCATAGGCAGCATCGGTTACTCTTAAACACCATTAGAGAGTTCGGTAGGCGTAATTTTGAAACCATTTGTTATAACTATGAAGCGGATATGAACAACACCGGAGGTCGATATAAAAGAATATAAAAATATGTAATTGAAATAATAAACAACGTATACCAAATGTATACATATTCAGGAGTTCAATTAAAATTAAAAAGTATTTTGCAAGAAGCTTCAAAAAAGTTGTATCGTATACATCAGTAAGCAATTACTTGTGGGTGTAGGCACAACAAGCACATCTACCAATGTCGGAGTGTTTGTTAGGGGAATGTGGGTGTGGACACACCACGCACATCTACCAATGTCGGAGTGTTTGTTAAGGGAATGTGGGTGTAGACACAAGACGCACATCGCACATCGACCAATGTCGGAGTGTCAGTTAGGGGAATGTGGGCGTACACACACCACGCACATCTACCAATGTCGGAGTGTCAGTTAGGGGAATTCGGGCGTAGAAACAACAAGCACATCTACCAATGTCGGAGTGTTTATTAGGGGAGTGTGGGTGTAAACACAACACGCACATCTACCAATGTCGGAGTGTCAGTTAGGGGAATGTGGGTGTAGACACAACACGCGCATCTACCAATGTCGGAGTGTCAGTTAGGGGAATGAGAGTGTAGACACAACACGCACATCTATCAATGTCGGAGTGTCAGTTAGGGGAATGTGGGCGTATACAAAACAAACACATCTACCAATGTCGGAGTGTCAGTTAGGGGAATGTGGGTGTAGACACAACACGCACATCTACCAATGTCGGAGTTTCTGTAAGGGGAATGAGGGTGTAGACACAACACGCATATCTACCAATGTCGGAGTGTCAGTTAGGGGAATGTGGGTGTAGACACAACACGCACATCTACCAATGTCTGAGTGTCAGTTAGGGGAATGTGGGTGTAGACACAACACGCACATCTACCAATGTCGGAGTGTCAGTTAGGGAAGTGTTGGTGTAGACACAACACGCACATCTACCAATGTCGGAGTGTCAGTAAGGGGAATGTGGGCGTATACACAACAAACACATCTACCAATGTCGGAGTGTTTGTTAGGGGAACGTGGGCGTACACACACCACGCACATCTACCAATGTCGGAGTAATTGTTAAGGGAATGTGGGTGTAGACACAACACGCACATCTACCAATGTCGGAGTGTCAGTTAGGGGAATGTGGGCGTACACACACCACGCACATCTACCAATGTCGGAGTGTTTGTTAAGGGAATGTGGGTGTAGACACAACACGCACATCTACCAATGTCGGAGTGTCAGTTAGGGGAATGTGGGCGTACACACACCACGCACATCTACCAATGTAGGAGTGTCAGTTAGAGAAATTCGTGCGTAGACACAACAAGCACATCTACCAATGTCGGAGTGTTTGTTAGGGGAATGTGGGTGTAGACACAACACGCACATCTACCAATGTCGGAGTGTCAGTTAGGGGAATGAGGGTGTAGACACAACACGCACATCTACCAATGTCGGAGTGTCAGTTAGGGGAATGTGGTTGTAGACACAATACGCACATCTACCAATGTCGGAGTGTCAGTTAGGGGAATGAGGGTGTGGACACAACACGCACATCTACCAATGTCGGAGTGTCAGTTAGGGGAATGTGGGCGTATACACAACAAACACATCTACCAATGTCGGAGTGTTTGTTAGGGGAATGTGGGTGTGGATACAGCAAGCACACCTACCAATGTCGGAGTGTTTGTTAGGGGAATGTGGGTGTAGACACAAAACGCACATCTACCAATGTCGGAGTGTCAGTTAGGGGAATGTGGGTTTTAACACAACACGCACATCTACCAATGTCTGAGTGTCAGTTAGGGAAATGTGGGTGTAGACACAACACGCACATCTTCCAATGTCGGAGTGTCAGTTAGGCGAATGTGGGTGTAGACACAACACGCACATCTACCAATGTCTGAGTGTCAGTTACGCGAATGTTGGCGTATATACAACAAACACATCTACCAATGTCGGAGTGTTTGTTAGGGGAATGTGGGTGTGGACACAGCAAGCACACCTACCAATGTCGGAGTTTTTGTTAGGGGAATGTGGGTGAAGACACAACACGCACATCTACCAATGTTGGATTGTCAGTTAGGGGAATGTGGGAGTATACACAACAAACACATCTACCAATGTCGGAGTGTTTGTTAGGGGAATGTGTGTGTAGACACAACACGCACAGCTACCAATGTCGGAGTGTCAGTTAGG
Source organism: Cyrtodaria siliqua (assembly GCA_037043455.1). NCBI lineage: Eukaryota > Metazoa > Mollusca > Bivalvia > Adapedonta > Hiatellidae > Cyrtodaria > Cyrtodaria siliqua. Next base: position 6,934 of record JAWPHD010010237.1, on the reverse strand, counting down.
GGAATGTGGGCGTACACACACCACGCACATCTACCAATGTCGGATTGTCCGTTAGGGGAATGTGGGTGTAGACACAACACGCACATCTACCAATGTCGGAGTGTCAGTTAGGGGAATGAGAGTGTAGACACAACACGCACATCTACCAATGTCGGAGTGTCAGTTAGGGGAATGAGGGTGTAGACACAACACGCACATCTACCAGTGTCGGAGTGTCAGTTAGGGGAATGTGGGCGTATGCACAACAAACACATCTACCAATGTCAGAGTGTTTGTTAGGGGAATGTGGGTGTGGACACAGCAAGCACACCTACCAATGTCGGAGTGTTTGTTAGGGGAATGTGGGTGTAGACACAACACGCACATCTACCAATGTCGGAGTGTCAGTTAGGGGAATGTGGGTGTAGACACAACACGTACATCTACCAATATCTGAGTGTCAGTTAGGGAAATGTGGGTGTAAAAAACAACACGCACATCTACCAATGTCGGAGCGTCAGTTAGGGGAATGTGGGTGTAGACACAACAGGCACATCTGCCAATGTTGGAGTGTCAGTTAGGGGAATGTGGGCGTATACACAACAAACACATCTACCAATGTCGGAGTGTTTGTTAGGGGAATGTGGGTGTAGAAACAACACGCACATCTACCAATGTCGGAGTGTTTGTTAGGGGAATTTGGGCGTAGACACAACACGCACATCTACCAATGTCGGAGTGTTTTTTAGGGGAATGTGGGTGTAGACACAACACGCACATCTACCAATGTCGGAGTGTTTGTTAGGGGAATGTGGGTGTAGACACAACACGCACATCTACCAATGTCGGAGTGTTTGTTAAGGGAATGTGGGTGAGACACAACAAGTAGAGCTACAAATGTCGGAGTGTATGTTAGGGGAATGTGGGTGTAGAATCGACAAACACATCTACCAATGTCGGAGTGTTTGTTAAGGGAATGTGGGTGAGACACAACAAGTAGATCTACAAATGTCGGAGTGTATGTTAGGGGAATGTGGGTGTAGAATCGACATGCACGTCTATACGAGATGTAGGCTCCGTAATGGGAATGTGGGTGTAGACATAACACGCACAGATACACGTGTCTGAGTGTCCGTTAGGGGAATGTGGGTGTAGACATAACACGCACAGATACACGTGTCTGAGTGTCCATTCAGAGAATGTTGGTGTAGACACAACATGCATAGTACAAGTGTCTGAGTGTTCGTTTGGATAATGTCTACGTGTTCGCTATGAGAATGTGGGTGTAAACACAACATGCACTGATACATTTGTCGGAGTTTCCATTAGGAGAATGTGGCGGTAGACACAACATGCACACCTAAAAGTGTCGGAGTGTCCGTTAGGAGAATGTGGTTGTAGACAAAACATGCACAGCTACAAGTGTCGGAGTGTTCCTTAGGAGAATGTGGGTGGAGACAAAACATGCTCAGCTACAAGTGTCGGATTGTCCGTTATGAGAATGTGGGTGTAGACAAAAGATGCAAAGTTACACGTGTCGGAGTGTTCGTTATGTGAATGTGGCTGTAGACACAAAATGCACAGCTACAAGTGTCGGAGTGTCCGTTAGGGAAATGTGGGTGTCGACACAACATGCACAGCTACATATGTCTGTGTGTTCGTTAGGATAATGTCTAAGTGTTCGTTATGAGAATGTGGTTGTAGAAACAACATGCACAGCTACATTTGTCGGAGTGTCCGTTAGGGGAATGTGGGTGTAGTAGACACATCATGCACAGCTACACGTGTTGGAGTGTCCGTTAGGGGAATGTGGGTGTAGGCATAACATGCACAGCTACAAGTGTCGGAGTGTCCGTTAGGGGAATGTGGGTGTAAGCATAACATGCAAAGCTAGAAGTGTCGGAGTGTCCGTTAGGGGAATGTGTGTGCAGACACAACAAGCACATTTACCAATGTCGGAGTGTCTGTTAGGGGAATGTGGGTGTAGGCATAACATGCACAGCTACACGTGTTGGAGTGTCCGTTAGGGGAATGTGGGAGTAGGCATAACATGCACAGCTACAAGTGTCGGAGTGTCCGTTAGGGGAATGTGGGTGTAGGCATAACATTCACAGCTACAAGTGTCGGAGTGACCGTTAGGGGAATGTGGGTGTAGACACAACATGAACAGGTACAAGTATCGGAGTGTCCGTTAGGGGAATGTGGGTGTAGACACAACACGCACATCTACCAATGTCTGAGTGTCAGTTAGGGGAATGTGGGCGTATACACAACAAACACATCTACCAATGTCGGAGTGTTTGTTAGGGGAATGTGGGTGTAGACACAACAGGCACATCTACCAATGTTGGAGTGTCAGTTAGGGAAATGTGGCCGTATACACAACAAACACATCTACCAATGTCGGAGTGTTTGTTAGGGGAATGTGGGTGTAGACACAACACGCACATCTACCAATGTCGGAGTGTTTGTTAGGGGAATTTGGGCGTATACACAAAAAACACATCTACCAATGTCGGAGTGTTTGTTAGGGGAATGTGGGTGTGGACACAGCAAGCACACCTACCAATGTCGGAATGTTTGTTAGGGGAATGTGATTGTAGACACAACAAGCTCATCTACCAATGTCGGACTGTTTGTTAAATGAATGTGTGTGAGACACAACAAGTAGAGCTACAAATGTCAGAGTGTATGCTAGGGGAATGTGGGTGTAGAATCAACATGCACGTCTATACGAGATGTAGGCTCCGTAATGGGAATGTGGGTGTAGACATAACACGCACAGATACACGTGTCTGAGTGTCCGTTAGGGGAATGTGGGTGTAGACATAACACGCACAGATACACGTGTCTGTGTGTCCATTCAGAGAATGTGGGTGTAGACACAACATGCATAGTACAAGTGTCTGAGTGTTCGTTAGGATAATGTCTACGTTTTCGCTATGAGAATGTGGGTGTAAACACAACATGCACTGATACATTTGTCGGAGTTTCCATTCGGAGAATGTGGGCGTAGACACAACATGCACACCTAAAAGTGTCGGAGTGTCCGTTAGGAGAATGGGGTTGTAGACAAAACATGCTCAGCTACAAGTGTCGGAGTGTTCCTTAGGAGAATGTGGGTGGAGACAAAACATGCTCAGCTACAAGTGTCGGATTGTCCGTTATGAGAATGTGGGTGTAGACACAAGATGCAAAGTTACACGTGTCGGAGTGTTCGTTATGTGAATGTGGGTGTAGACACAAAATGCACAGCTACAAGTGTCGGAGTGTCCGTTAGGGAAATGTGGATGTCGACACAACATGCACAGGTACATATGTCTGAATGTTCGTTAGGATAAGGTCTAAGTGTTCGTTATGAGAATGTGGTTGTAGAAACAACATGCACAGCTACATTTGTCGGAGTGTCCGTTAGGGGAATGTGGGTGTAGTAGACACATCATGCACAGCTACACGTGTTGGAGTGTCCGTTAGGGGAATGTGAGTGTAGGCATAACATGCACAGCTACAAGTGTCGGAGTGTCCGTTAGGGGAATGTGGGTGTAGGCATAACATGCAAAGCTAGAAGTGTCGGAGTGTCCGTTAGAGGAATGTGTGTGTAGACACAACAAGCACATTTACCAATGTCGGAGTGTCCGTTAGGGGAATGTGGGTGTAGGCATAACATGCACAGCTACACGTGTTGGAGTGTCCGTTAGGGAAATGTGGGTGTCGACACAACATGCACAGGTACAAGTGTCGGAGTGTCCGTTAGGGGAATGTGGGTGTAGGCATAACATGCAAAGCTAGAAGTGTCGGAGTGTCCGTTAGAGGAATGTGGTTGTAGACACAACAAGCACATTTACCAATGTCGGAGTGTCCGTTAGGGGAATGTGGGTGTAGGCATAACATGCACAGCTACACGTGTTGGAGTGTCCGTTAGGGGAATGTGGGTGTAGGCATAACATGCACAGCTACAAGTGTCGGAGTGTCCGTTAGGGGAATGTGGGTGTAAACACAACATGCACAGGTACAAGTGTCGGAGTGTCCGATAGGGGAATGTGGGTGTAAACACAACATGCACAGGTACAAGTGTCGGAGTGTCCGTTAGGGGAATGTGGGTGTAGACACTACATGCACAGCTACATATGTCTGTGTGTTCGTTAGGATAATGTCTAAGTGTTCGTTATGAGAATGTGGTTGTAGAAACAACATGCACAGCTACATTTGTCGGAGTGTCCGTTAGGGGGAATGTGGGTGTAGTAGACACATCATGCACAGCTACACGTGTCGGTTTGTCCGTTAGGGGAATGTGGGTATAGACACAACATTCACAACTACATGTACACGTGTCGGAGTGTCCGTTAGGGGAATGTGGGTGTAGACACAACATGCACAGGTACAAGTGTCGGAGTGTCCGTTAGGGGAATGTTGGTGTAGACACAACATTCACAACTACAAGTGTTGGAGTGTCCGATAGGGGAATGTGGGTGTAGACACAACATGCACAGGTACAAGTGTCGGAGTGTCCGATAGGGGAATGTGGGTGTAGACTCAACATGCACAGGTACAAGTGTCGGTGTGTCCGATAGGGGAATGTGGGTGTAGACACAACATGCACAGGTACAAGTGTCGGAGTGTCCGATAGGGGAATGTTGGTGTAGACACAACATGCACAGGTACAAGTGTCGGAGTGTCCGTTAGGGTAATGTTGGTGTAGACACAACATGCACAGGTACAAGTGTCGGAGTGTCCGTTAGGGGAATGTGGGTGTAGACACAACATGCACTGGTACAAGTGTCGGTGTGTCCGTTAGGGGAATGTTGGTGTAGACACAACATTCACAACTACATGTACACGTGTCGGAGTGTCCGTTAGGGGAATGTTGATGTAGACACAACATTCACAACTACATGTACACGTGTCGGAGTGTCCGTTAGGGGAATGTTGATGTAGACACAACATGCACAGCTACACGTGTCTGAGTTTTCTTTAGAGGGATATGAGATTAGACACATCATTCAGTATTAATCTACTTGTTTTCGTTTTTTAATCTATCAACTTGGACAATAGTTCGATGACCCTATCAATCTGCGATCACTGCATGTTTAGTGGTTGACCCATTTACTGTTCTACAAAATGTTTAAACATATTACAATTAATCATTTAACTACTAAGAAAATTATTGATATTTAAGAACAATATTGTTTGCCGCTACAAATAACTATGAGTTTAACTGATCATAACATATCTTATCCGACACCAAAAAATGCTGGTCTAATGCTGGTGATGATCGAGAATTTTAATATCACTTGTGATATTCAAATTCTCGATCATCACTAACTTTCGTTTGCCAATTTTGTCAATTTAGTAAAAACAACATTGCCCGGCCACTAAAAACTGAACCTGTTGCGCTGTGTACGTAAATCGTATATTTCTGTGTTCCTTTCAGTTGTATTAATTAAATAATGATCACATATCTTTTAACGCGGATTTAATATCAAGCTAACCGCATATTTTTCTCTGTTTTTTAATATTAATTTAAACATACTTCACCGGACCAACATTCTTACCGGGGGTTAGTGGGTGGAGTTGGGGTGGGGGAGTGGGGGAGGTTAGAGGGCAATTTGGCGTAGGATAGGACATGATAAAATGATGGTCCATGTACGTACTAAATACCTACGAGTAAAAAAAGCGTTATCCACGATCAGTTACACAAAAACATACAACAAAAAAGCATATTTAGCGCTAACCATTTTTTTCTTCAAATTATGGTGGGGTGGGGGACGCATACTCTGGCCTCCGCTGTAAAAATTGAGGTGGGGAGGGGCGGGGCCGGGCCCCCTGCCCGACCTACGCCTTTGTGATGGTAATCGTATTACGGAACTTAATTATGCACTCATATTTGCTCTCTGTTTCTTAATATTAATTTAAACATACTTCACCGGACCGACATTCTTACCGGGGGTTGGGGTTAGGGGGTGGAGTTGGGGAGGGGGAGCGGACGGAGGGCAGAGGGCAATTTGGTGTAGGATAAGACATGATAAAATGATGGTCCATATACGTACAAAATACCTATGAGTAGAACTAGCCTACAATTTGTTATTTTAGTATATGCTACAGTTTCCATGTTACATGTTATAGAATTTAATGCAAACGATGCAATGGGAACTGCATAATTAAGTTCCGTAATACGATTATCATCACATAGGCGTAGGAGCCGGGGGTTGGGGCATGCATGGGGCCCGGGTCCCATGTTCAGAGCGGGAACCAGAGTATGCTCCCCCCCCCACCCCCACCCCCACCCCCACCACCACCCACCACCCCTTCCTGCACACACACTCACACAACCCCTACCCATTAAATCCACGTTAAAATATATGTGATTATTATTTAATTAATTCAACTGAAAGGAAAACAGAAAGATACGATTTACGTACACAGCGCAACAAGTTCAGTCTTTATACATGATGCAATAGTAGGGCGCTTGTTTGAGCCAAAGGTTTTTCTGCAGTAGCTTGAGCAATTTAAATAATATGCGCATCAGTTATATATCATTAGAACTGGCATTTTTAGTGGTAAATAAAACTACTTTACTTTTGAAAATCGGTTGAGAAATAAATAGTTTAAAGCCAAAAGGGTTTTTTGATGGGCCAATGTAAATTCCTTGTTGGCGGGACAGCAGAAAATCAAATAACCTCAAATAACTTCAGTTAGCCTTAATATTTTGCTATAAACTTTCAGAGTGTTTTCATTTACATGTATTGAGAAAATTAAAATCATTTTTGAATAAAAATTCTAAAAAAAATTTTTGCATTGAAAATGCCCGAAAACATGTGTGAAATTTTTATTTCCCAACCGATTTGAAAAAGTAAGGTATTTTCATTTACCACTAAAAATGTCTGTTCCGGTGATATACATTTTGTTTGTGTACTAGTTGAATTTTGTCTTAACAGTCCAACAAACCTTTGGCTCA
>JAWPHD010010236.1:82500-85000 GCA_037043455.1 Cyrtodaria siliqua | reverse complement strand
TCTGTCTGTCTGTCTGTCTGACCTGTCTCGGTCTCTGTCTGGCCTGTCTGGCTCTCTGTCTGGCCCTCTGTGTGGCCCTCTGTCTGGCCCTCTGTCTGGCCCTCTGTCTGTCTGTCTGTCTGTCTGTCTGGCTTGTCTGGCCTGTCTGGCCTGTCTGGCTCTCTGTCTGGCCCTCTGTCTGGCCCTCTGTCTGGCCCTCTGTCTGGCCCTCTGTCTGTCTGTCTGTCTGTCTGTATGTCTGTCTGTCTGGCTGGCTGGCTGGCTGGCTGGCTGGCTGGCTGGCTGGCTGGCTGGCTGGCTGGCTGGCCTGTCTGTCTGTCTGTCTGTCTGGCCTGTCTGGGTCTCTGTCTGGCCAGTCTTGCTCTCTGTCTGACCCACTGTCTGGCCCTCTGTCTGGCCCTCTGTCTGTCTGTCTGTCTGTCTGTCTGTCTGTCTGTCTGTCTGTCTGTCTGTCTGTCTGTCTGTCTGTCTGTCTGTCTGTATGTCTGTCTGTATGTCTGTCTGTCTGTCTGTCAGTCTGTTTGTCTGTCTGTCTGGCCTGTCTGTCTGGCCTGTCTGTCTGTCTGTCTGGCCTGTCTGGGTCTCTGTCTGTCCAGTCTTGCTCTCTGTCTGGCCCTCTGTCTGGCCGTCTGTCTGTCTGTCTGTCTGTCTGTCTGTCTGTCTGTCTGTCTGTCCGTCTTTCTATCTGACCTGTCTGGGTCTCTGTCTGGCACTCTGTCTGGCCTGCCTGTCTGTCTGTCTGTCTGTCTGTCTGTCTGTCTAGCCTGTCTGGGTCTCTGTCTGGCATTCTGTCTGGCCCTCTGTCTGTCTGTCTGTCTGTCTGTCTGTCTGTCTGCCTATCTGTCTGTCTGGCCTGTCTGTCTGTCTGTCTGTCTGTCTGTCTGTCTGTCTGTCTGTCTGTCTGGCCTGTCTGGGTCTCTGTCTGGCCAGTCTTGCTCTGAGACTGACCCTCTGTCTGGCCCTCTGTCTGGCCCTCTGTCTGTCTGTCTGTCTGTCTGTCTTTCTGTCTGTCTGTCTGTCTGTCTGTCTGTCTGTCTGTCTGTCTGTCTGTCTTTCTGTCTGTCTCGGTCTCTGTCTGGCCTGTCTGTCTGTCTGACCTGTCTCGGTCTCTGTCTGGCCTGTCTGGCTCTCTGTCTTGCCCTCTGTCTTGCCCTCTGTCTGGCCCTCTGTCTGTCTGTCTGTCTGTCTGTCTGTCTGTCTGGCTGGCTGGCTGGCTGGCTGGCTGGTCGGCTGGCTGGCTGGCTGGCTGGCTGGCTGGCTGGCTGGCCTGTCTGTCTGTCTGTCTGTCTGGCCTGTCTGGGTCTCTGTCTGGCCAGTCTTGCTCTCTGTCTGACCCACTGTCTGGCCCTCTGTCTGGCCCTCTGTCTGTCTGTCTGTCTGTCTGTCTGTCTGTCTGTCTGTCTGTCTGTCTGTCTGTCTGTCTGTCTGTCTGTCTGTATGTCTGTCTGTATGTCTGTCTGTCTGTCTGTCAGTCTGTTTGTCTGTCTGTCTGGCCTGTCTGTCTGGCCTGTCTGTCTGTCTGTCTGGCCTGTCTGGGTCTCTGTCTGTCCAGTCTTGCTCTCTGTCTGGCCCTCTGTCTGGCCGTCTGTCTGTCTGTCTGTCTGTCTGTCTGTCTGTCTGTCTGTCTGTCCGTCTTTCTATCTGACCTGTCTGGGTCTCTGTCTGGCACTCTGTCTGGCCTGCCTGTCTGTCTGTCTGTCTGTCTGTCTGTCTAGCCTGTCTGGGTCTCTGTCTGGCATTCTGTCTGGCCCTCTGTCTGTCTGTCTGTCTGTCTGTCTGTCTGTCTGCCTATCTGTCTGTCTGGCCTGTCTGTCTGTCTGTCTGTCTGTCTGTCTGTCTGTCTGTCTGTCTGTCTGGCCTGTCTGGGTCTCTGTCTGGCCAGTCTTGCTCTGAGACTGACCCTCTGTCTGGCCCTCTGTCTGGCCCTCTGTCTGTCTGTCTGTCTGTCTGTCTTTCTGTCTGTCTGTCTGTCTGTCTGTCTGTCTGTCTGTCTGTCTGTCTTTCTGTCTGTCTCGGTCTCTGTCTGGCCTGTCTGTCTGTCTGACCTGTCTCGGTCTCTGTCTGGCCTGTCTGGCTCTCTGTCTTGCCCTCTGTCTTGCCCTCTGTGTGGCCCTCTGTCTGTCTGTCTGTCTGTCTGTCTGTCTGTCTGTCTGTCTGTCTGTCTGACCTGTCTCGGTCTCTGTCTGGCCTGTCTGGCTCTCTGTCTGGCCCTCTGTGTGGCCCTCTGTCTGGCCCTCTGTCTGTCTGTCTGTCTGTCTGTCTGTCTGGCTTGTCTGGCCTGTCTGGCCTGTCTGGCTCTCTGTCTGGCCCTCTGTCTGTCCCTCTGTCTGGCCCTCTGTCTGGCCCTCTGTCTGTCTGTCTGTCTGTCTGTCCGTCTTACTGTCTGACCTGTCTGGGTCTCTGTCTGGCACTCTGTCTGGCCTGCCTGTATGTCTGTCTGTCTGTCTGTCTAGCCTGTCTGGGTCTCTGTCTGGCCCTCTGTCTGTCTGTCTGTCTGTCT
>JAWPHD010010236.1:70000-72500 GCA_037043455.1 Cyrtodaria siliqua | reverse complement strand
TGTCTGGGTCTCTGTCTGGCCTGTCTGGCTCTCTGTCTGGCCCTCTGTCTGGCCCTCTGTCTGTCTGTCTGTCTGTCTGTCTGTCTGTCTGTCTGTCTGCCTGTTTGTCTGTCTGTCTGTCTGTGTGTCTGTCTGTCTGTCTGTCTGTCTGTCTGTCTGTCTGTCTGTCTGTCTGTCTGTCTGTCTGTCTGTCTGTCTGTCTGTCCGTCCGTCCGTCCGTCCGTCCGTCCGTCCGTCCGTCCGTCCGTCCGTCCGTCCGTCTGTCTGTCTTTCTGTCTGTCTGTCTGTCTGTCTGACCTGTCTCGGTCTCTGTCTGGCCTGTCTGGCTCTCTGTCTGGCCCTCTGTGTGGCCCTCTGCCTGTCTGTCTGTCTGTCTTTGTCTGGCCTGTCTGGGGCTCTATCTGGCCAGTCTTGCTCTCTGTCTGACCCTCTGTCTGGCCCTCTGTCTGGCCCTCTGTCTGGCCCTCTGTCTGTCTGTCTGTCTGTCTGTCTGTCTGTATGTCTGTCTGGCCTGTCTGGCCTGTCTGGCTCTCTGTCTGGCCCTCTGTCTGGCCCACTGTCTGTCTGTCTGTCTGTCTGTCCGTCTTTCTGTCTGACCTGTCTGGGTCTCTGTCTGGCACTCTGTCTGGCCTGCCTGTCTGTCTGTCTGTCTGTCTAGCCTGTCTGGGTCTCTGTCTGGCATTCTGTCTGGCCTGTCTGTCTGTCTGTCTGTCTGTCTGTCTGTCTGTCTGGCCTGTCTGGCCTGTCTGTCTGTCTGTCTGTCTGTCTGTCTGTCTGTCTGTCTGTCAGTATGTTTGTCTGTCTGTCTGGCCTGTCTGTCTGGCCTGTCTGTCTGTCTGTCTGGCCTGTCTGGGTTTCTGTCTGTCCAGTCTTGCTCTCTGTCTGACCCTCTGTCTGGCCCTGTGTCTGGCCCTCTGTCTGGCACTCTGTCTGTCTGTATGTCTGTCGGTCTGTCGGTCTGTCTGTCTGTCTGTCTGTCTGTCTGTCTGACTGTCTGTCTGTCTGTCTGTCTGTCTGTCTTGTCTGGCCAGTCTGGCTCTCTGTCTGGCACTCTGTCTGGCACTCTGTCTGGTCTGGTCTGTCTGTCTGTCTGTCTGTCTGTCTGTCTGTCTGTCTGTCTGTCTGTCTGTATGTCTGTCTTGCCTGTCTGGTTCTCTGTCTGGCCAGTCTTGCTCTCTGTCTGACCCTCTGTCTGGCCCTCTGTCTGGCCCTCTGTCTGTCTGTCTGTCTGTCTGTCTGTCTTTCTGTATTTCTGTCAGTATGTCTGTCTGGCCTGTCTCGGTCTCTGTCTGGCCAGTCTTGCTCTCTGTCTGACCCTCTGTCTGGCCCTCTGTCTGGCCCTCTGTCTGGCCCTCTGTCTGGCCCTCTGTCTGTCTGTCTGTCTGTCTGTCTGTCTGACCTGTCTCGGTCTCTGTCTGGCCTGTCTGGTCTCTGTCTGACATTCTGTCTGGCCCTCTGTCTGTCTGTCTGTCTGTCTGTCTGTATGTCTGTCTGTCTGTCTGTCTGTCTGTCTGTCTGTCTGTCTGTCTGTCTGTCTGTCTGTCTGTCTGTCTGTCTGTCTGTCTGTCTGTCTGCCTATCTGTCTGTCTGTCTGTCTGTCTGTCTGTCTGTCTGTCTGTCTGTCTGTCTGTCTGTCTGTCTGTCTGTCTGTCTGTCTGTCTGGCCTGTCTGGGTCTCTGTCTGGCCAGTCTTGCTCTGAGACTGACCCTCTGTCTGGCCATCTGTCTGGCCTCTGTCTGTCTGTCTGTCTGTCTGTCTGTCTGTCTGACTGTCTGTCTGTCTGTCTGTCTGTCTGTCTGTCTGTCTGTCTGTCTGTCTGTCTGTCTGTCTGTCTGTCTGTCTGTCTGTCTGTCTGTCTGTCTGTCTGTCTGTCTGTCTGTCTGTCTGTCTGTCTGTCTGTCTGTCTGTCTGTCTGTCTGTCTGTCTGTCTGTCTGTCTGTCTGTCTGTCTGGCTCTCTGTCTGGCACTCTGTCTGGCCTGTCTGTCTGTCTCTCTGACTGTCTGTCTGTCTGTCTGTCTTGCCTGTCTGGCTCTCTGTCTGTCTGTATGGCCTGTATGTCTGTCTGTCTGTCTGGCCTGTCTGGGTCCCTGTCTGGCCAGTCTTGCTCTCTGTCTGGCCCTCTGTCTGGCAGTCTGTCTGTCTGTCTGTCTGTCTGTCTGTCTGTCTGTCTGTCTGTCTGTCTGTCTGTCTGTCTGTCTGTCTGTCTTTCTTTCTGTCTGTCTGTCTTGTCTGGGTCTCTGTCTGGCCTGTCTGGCTCTCTGTCTGGCCCTCTGTCTGGCCCTCTGTCTGTCTGTCTGTCTGTCTGTCTGTCTGTCTGTCTGTCTGCCTGTTTGTCTGTCTGTCTGTCTGTGTGTCTGTCTGTCTGTCTGTCTGTCTTGTCTGTCTGTCTGTCTGTCTGTCTGTCTGTCTGTCTGTCTGTCTGTCTGTCCGTCCGTCCGTCCGTCCGTCCGTCCGTCCGTCCGTCCGTCCGTCCGTCCGTCTGTCTGTCTTTCTGTCTGT
>JAWPHD010010236.1:60000-62500 GCA_037043455.1 Cyrtodaria siliqua | reverse complement strand
GCCTGTCTGGCTCTATGTCTTGCCCTCTGTGTGGCCCTCTGTGTGGCCCTCTGTCTGTCTGTCTGTCTGTCTGTATGTCTGTCTGGCTGGCTGGCTGGCTGGCTGGCTGGCTGGCTGGCTGGCTGGCTGGCTGGCTGGCTGGCTGGCTGGCTGGCTGGCTGGCTGGCTGGCTGGCTGGCTGGCTGGCTGGCCTGTCTGTCTGTCTGTCTGTCCTGTCTGGGTCTCTGTCTGGTCTTGCTCTCTGTCTGACCCACTGTCTGGCCATCTGTCTGGCCCTCTGTCTGTCTGTCTGTCTGTCTGTCTGTCTGTATGTCTGTCTGTCTGTCTGTCTGTCTGTCTGTATGTCTGTCTGTATGTCTGTCTGTCTGTCTGTCAGTCTGTTTGTCTGTCTGTCTGGCCTGTCTGTCTGGCCTGTCTGTCTGTCTGTCTGGCCTGTCTGGGTCTCTGTCTGTCCAGTCTTGCTCTCTGTCTGGCCCTCTGTCTGACCGTCTGTCTGTCTGTCTGTCTGTCTGTCTGTCTGGCCTGTCTGGGTCTCTGTCTGGCCAGTCTTGCTCAGAGACTGACCCTCTGTCTGGCCCTCTGTCTGGCCCTCTGTCTGTCTGTCTGTCTTTCTGTCTGTCTGTCTGTCTGTCTGTCTGTCTGTCTGTCTGTCTGTCTGTCTGTCTGTCTGTCTGTCTGTCTGTCTGTCTGTCTGTCTTTCTGTCTGTCTCGGTCTCTGTCTGGCCTGTCTGTCTGTCTGACCTGTCTCGGTCTCTGTCTGGCCTGTCTGGCTCTCTGTCTTGCCCTCTGTCTTGCCCTCTGTGTGGCCCTCTGTCTGTCTGTCTGTCTGTCTGTCTGTCTGTCTGTCTGTCTGTCTGTCTGTCTGTCTGTCTGTCTGTCTGTCTGACCTGTCTCGGTCTCTGTCTGGCCTTCTGTGTGGCCCTCTGTCTGGCCCTCTGTCTGTCTGTCTGTCTGTCTGTCTGTCTGTCTGTCTGGCTTGTCTGGCCTGTCTGGCCTGTCTGGCTCTCTGTCTGGCCCTCTGTCTGGCCCTCTGTCTGGCCCTCTGTCTGGCCCTCTGTCTGTCTGTCTGTCTGTCTGTATGTCTGTCTGGCTGGCTGGCAGGCTGGCTGGCTGGCTGGCTGGCTGGCTGGCTGGCCTGTCTGTCTGTCTGTCTGTCTGTCTGGCCTGTCTGGGTCTCTGTCTGGCCAGTCTTGCTCCCTGTCTGACCCACTGTCTGGCCCTCTGTCTGGCCCTCTGTCTGTCTGTGTGTCTGTCTGTCTGTCTGTCTGTCTGTCTGTCTGTCTGTCTGTCTGTCTGTATGTCTGTCTGTATGTCTGTCTGTCTGTCTGTCAGTCTGTTTGTATGTCTGTCTGGCCTGTCTGTCTGGCCTGTCTGTCTGTCTGTCTGGCCTGTCTGGGTCTCTGTCTGTCCAGTCTTTTTCTCTGTCTGGCCCTCTGTCTGGCCGTCTGTCTGTCTGTCTGTCTGTCTGTCTGTCTGTCTGTCTGTCCGTCTTTCTGTCTGACCTGTCTGGGTCTCTGTCTGGCACTCTGTCTGGTCTGCCTGTCTGTCTGTATGTCTGTCTGTCTGTCTAGCCTGTCTGGGTCTCTGTCTGGCATTCTGTCTGGCCCTCTGTCTGTCTGTCTGTCTGTCTGTCTGCCTATCTGTCTGTCTGGCCTGTCTGTCTGTCTGTCTGTCTGTCTGTCTGTCTGTCTGTCTGTCTGTCTGTCTGTCTGTCTGTCTGGCCTGTCTGGGTCTCTGTCTGGCCAGTCTTGCTCTGAGACTGACCCTCTGTCTGGCCCTCTGTCTGGCCCTCTGTCTGGCCCTCTGTCTGTCTGTCTGTCTGTCTGTCTTTCTGTCTGTCTGTCTGTCTGTCTGTCTGTCTGTCTTTCTGTCTGTCTCGGTCTCTGTCTGGCCTGTCTGTCTGTCTGACCTGTCTCGGTCTCTGTCTGGTCTGTCTGGCTCTCTGTCTTGCCCTCTGTCTTGCCCTCTGTGTGGCCCTCTGTCTGTCTGTCTGTCTGTCTCTCTGTCTGTCTGTCTGTATGTCTGTATGTCTGTCTGACCTGTCTCGGTCTCTGTCTGGCCTGTCTGGCTCTCTGTCTGGCCCTCTGTGTGGCCCTCTGTCTGGCCCTCTGTCTGTATGTCTGTCTGTCTGTCTGTCTGTCTGTCTGGCTTGTCTGGCCTGTCTGGCCTGTCTGGCTCTCTGTCTTGCCCTCTGTCTGGCCCTCTGTCTGGCCCTCTGTCTGGCCCTCTGTCTGGCCCTCTGTCTGTCTGTCTGTCTGTATGTCTGTCCGTCTTACTGTCTGACCTGTCTGGGTCTCTGTCTGGCACTCTGTCTGGCCTGCCTGTCTGTCTGTCTGTCTGTCTGTCTAGCCTGTCTGGGTCTCTGTCTGGCATTCTGTCTGGCCCTCTGTCTGTCTGTCTGTCTGTCTGTCTGTCTGTCTGTCTGTCTGTCTGTCTGTCTGCCTATCTGTCTGTCTGGCCTGTCTGTCTGTCTGTCTGTCTGTCTGTCTGTCTGTCTGTC
>JAWPHD010010236.1:0-42500 GCA_037043455.1 Cyrtodaria siliqua | reverse complement strand
GTTTGAGAGTGATGTGTAAAACTTGCTTAATATTTTAACATGATTAGCTTTAAAGTATAAAACAATTTGTCCACTTTACAGATAGAAATACTTAAATTGAGTCGCGAAAAATTTCAAAACATCATTAATTTTACCTAATTAGACCCCGGAAAATAGATATTTACTCCTGGAATTCACAAATAAATGAAAATCTGTAAATAAACCGCACGAAAATCTGTAAATAAACCGCACTAAAAATTAAAAATATTAATCAGTTTCACGACTTTTGTACATCATATCAATAGTTTACACAGAAAAACATATGTGCACATGATGTTTCGGCAATGTTTAAAAACACTTTTCACAATATATATTTTTACCAGATAAACAACACAAAATACAACAGTTCATTAACTTCATATCAGTTTGCAAAGCTTGGAAAAAAGGGGCTTGGCAATAATTATTAATTTTTCTGTGGAACCACTGATATCCCTAATTCTGTGATCCCAAGTGGAGGCTGAAATGAATAAAATCCAACCTTACATACTTTCATTACCGCGTTTTTAATACAAATAACCTTTAATGTCCTAAGAATGGTATGCAATAAAACTCCTTAAAGTGTTTCAATCTTTAATTTAACTAAATTTCACATAAGAAACATAGAGCAGTAATTGTTACCTTCATTTGGAATAATTATTATGTAAAGTTTATTGAAAATCAAATTTGACTTACAATAGTTTCGCGCCAAATTATTTTTGAAAGCAAAACTAATGTAAATTATTATAATCTTAAATAAATTTGCAAGGAACAACATGATTTTGTTGGCTATAAACAATCCCTTATATGAAGATTTAATCAAAAACAAATGCGAAACTATTTTAAATGATTTAAAGCTTAGTTACAATAGTTTTGTATTAAAAAAAAAGCTGTATGAATTTATAAGAGCATTAAAGGGGGTACATCAGGATTTTTCTAGAAATATCTTAAATTATAAAAATGTTCCAATTCATGATAAAACACTTATATCCATCAAAATATTATGTTCGAACCATATTGCTAAGGTTTAAACTTTGAATACACCATATAGCTAGGACGGAATCGGGCATAAAATGCTGAAATTAACCCTGGTGCGTCACCTAGGATAGCACGTATTACTGTACAGAATTAATTTCCTTGTAACTAAGGGGTCATTTTTAGCATCATTCATTATGTTTAGGCGCTTTAAAATAGAAAATATCATTATTTGTCAATTTTAAGTTGGACCCCTAGACCCCTTTGAAAAGCCTGATGTACTCCCTTTAAAGGATCATATGAATTAATAGTATTTTTATACTAAAACAAGAGTTGTCAGAGATCAGCGCAGCTCGACTATTCGCTTTTTTAGAGAACAGCAAGTATGCAACTCACCTTTTACCATCAGAAAACGAGGCATTTTTCTTCATACAAGTGTAGGAACCCTAAACTTGAAAACGGTCATAAATGTTAAAACCGTCATACATGTCATACAATTTTACCATAAGCGTGAAACTTACCTCATGTGAAAACCCCTTGTGATCAATGTGAAAACGACGTAGTGATATTGTAATAAAATTGTACTGTAAACTTGAAAACTTTTTCCTTCACCCTTTTCTCTTTCTGTGTACTGTGAGTGTATCTGTTGTTGCTGGTCATTGTTGGTCAACAACAAAAAAACGGCCTGTTGTCCGTCGTCCGTCCGACCGTTAACTTTTTATTGTCAACACTCAAGCACGTCTTTACCAAACTTATTGCAGATTTCATAAGTGGATTGAGGGGTACAATACACCATAATTATTTATGGCGTAAGAATCAAGAAAATAACACAGAAATATGTACAAACACGGGCGCGGTGAGGTTGGTGGTGTGAGGTAGCCCATGCCTCAAGATGGTCGACCTAAAACAGACGGTCAGTAACAGATTGGTTGTTTACCTTAACCACAATTATTGCACATTTCATAGGCTATGTAATTGCACAGGGAGCCCATGATTATTTATACTTAAATTACTTATGCATCCATTTAGATACTGATATAAGTAATCCCAAATTAAAACTTGGTTGACTTAAGCCACCAAATTCATGTTCATTTTATCATTTTTTATTCATTTTTGATCATGCTCATTAAAGATCTTCATCATGACCCCTGTGTTGTTTCAGGTGCCATCTCGCTCAAATCACTAGCCCAATGGCAGAAACACTATAAACGTTGCTCCAGCATAAATGTAGTGTCTACAATAGAATTTACAGCAACTGTGCAGTTCTGCAGGAGGAAGGTTCTAGGCCCATTCTCCATATTTTATCTCGATGTAAATGAAGTTTGACCCTGGCATGTTCATTCCTGTTGGGCGCCATATAACCTTTGATGTGTTGGTGCGCTGTAACACCGTATATAGCTCATTCCGTATATAGCTCACCAGTAAGCTTTATATGTAGGCATATAGCTCACATTTCCTACGTATATAGCTCACACCAAAGTAAGCTTTATACGGTGAAAAGGCATGGTCATTCCGTTTATAGCTTATCACCATCTAAATACAAAATTAGTTAAAATAGGAGCGCACAATAACAGAAAATAATTGCATAAATTATGTTGCTGGTTACATGGCGTCTACCCTTGTTACTGTTACTACTACTACTACTACTACTACTACTGCTGCTGCTTCTGCTGCTGCTGCTGCTGCTGCTGCTGCTGCTGCTGCTGCTGCTGCTGCTGCTGCTGCTGTTGCTACTGCTACTACAACTACCATTATAACTACCACTGTACTACGACTGCTACTATTACAAATACTACTAACAGCACAACCACTACTACTTTTACCGCTACGACTACCACTACTTCTACGACCACTACTACTTCTACTACGACTACTGCGTTGAAATAGGACATTTTCCTGCTCATGTTGCGTTCTTCAAAGTAGATTTTAGGCATACTTTCAACGTAAGTACAGACACCTTGCGGATATATATTATTTTTAATATATTGTATGTAGCGAAACACTTGTGCTGAAGTACAAGTGTCGGTCCGTCTGTCTGTTCGTCCAAAGTAGGTAAGGGTTGCTGAAATGGTAATTTTTGGAAGATCGTAATTAATAGCAAACTTCGAATAAATATCTTTACGTAGATATTTTTATTATGTAGTGCTATCCTATTAATAAATGCATAGACTGAGGCATTCTTCAAGTGTTCGTCCGTCTGTCTGTACAGAACCGTTTGTGTACTTGTATATGCATTCATTTTGGCTATTTCAAAGTCTATTTTAGGCCTACCAGCAACATTTTTATTTCTAAATATAATTGATAATGTTTTAAAGGCTCCAGAAACTATTAGAGATTCAAATTCGCTGAATCACTATGGTCAAAATGTTTTTGTTTTGTTGTGTTTTTGGTAATGAAAATAGGAAAACCGGTTAAAAATCAATCAGTATCACAGATCAATGTATTAGAAATCAAATATTGTTTACATCAATTTTATGTTAGCACTCTTTTAAACATTTTGACCAAAATCAAGAAAGTTTACCGTTTAGATTTTCATAAAATCATATTTCAATATGGTAATATACGATTTTTATTCATTGTCTATATTCAACTTGTGATGTTTCTGTAGATTTGGTAACCATGATATGATTCTTATCAATTTTATCAACGTAACAGTGATAATATGTGTTGAGAATGTGAAAAATAGCAAAATAATGAAAATATAAAAGAACAAAATATAAAATATAATTGGCCTTAGTGGGGGTTTGAACCGACGACCCGAAATCTTTTAAAAGAGTACAAGTACAGCACCTTATCAACTATGATAATCAATGCATTAATGAAGAGTATACAAAAGGAGAGTTTCATTAGGGATAGGAATCTTAAATAGAATACTACAAAGGTCCTATATCTTTATACTCATAGGCGCTCGACTGCATCAATATGTTTTAGTTTAGTTTTTATTCTAATTTCTTTTATCTCTATTGGGAAGAAAGCTGGAAGCTTGTATGAATCTCTCTCGAGTCCGTTTCCTTGGCACAAACCAGTACTGAGTGTTCTATTGAGAGTCCACGAGAACGCTCCCGGGCGAGTTCGAACCCGTGACCTCCGGAGTGAGAGGCCAACACTCTAACCACTGAGACATCTCACACTCTATAGATATTTTTGATGCTTATAACTTCACAACTGTAAAATGCAACTTCTCAGAAAAAGTGTTTTATGTGAACGATCTAGTCTAAAGACAATGTTTCAGTACCAAAGTTCGATACCGTTAAGAACATATCGGTCTGATACCGATATTGATACCAACGAAACGATCTGGTATTTTCAACCGATACCATGTCCCTTGATAATTTGTAATTTACGACCGAGTTTCCTTATATACTTAAATGACAATACTTTATTAATCATTAATTAATCTCTTCACGCACTGCACGTTCTTCACGCACTGCATGCTCTTCACGCACTACACGCTCTTCACGCAATGCATGCTCTTCACGCACTGCACGCTCTTCACGCACTGCACGCACTTCACGCACTGCACACTCTTCACGCAATGCACGCTCTTCACGCACTGCATGCTCTTCACGCAATGCACGCTCTTCACGCAATGTACTCTCTTCACGCAATGCACGCTCTTCACGCAATGCATTTGCACGCTCTTCACGCACTGCACTTCACGCACTGCACGCTCTTCACGCACGGCTCGCTCTTCAGGCACTCCACGCAAAAATATCTGTGCTCACTCAGGAAGGGGTAGTTCTTCATCATCAACAGCAATAACACCAACCAGGGGCGTAGCGTGGCCAAAATTGAAGTCACTCACGATACCTAAATGCCTACTTTGCGGAAGCCTATTAGGACATGCGCCCGTCCCCATAAACCTATAATAATGCTGCAACTAAGTTGCGGGGGGTTTGTGTCCTCCCCCAAGAATATTTGGGTTAATGGTAGTCTTAAATGGTGCATTCTGGTGAGATTCCAGGCATAAATCATCTCTCTTGTCATAAAGTTTGCTTAGGCTATTTTCTCCATTTTCTATAGAGATATGTAAATCGAGAATAAAAGCGACAATATCAGAAATATTAGCTGTGTTGAGTTGCAGTTCTTTAGGATAGATAGTATTGACAATAGCAGAGAGCGACAATATCAGGAATATTATCTGTGTTGAGTTGTAGTTATTTAGGATATATGTAGTATTAACAATAGTAGAAAAGGACAATATCAGGAATAGTATCTGTACTAAGTGACCTTGACCCTCCAAGCAAGGGCGGATAACCTTATAATTTTTACCTTCAACTTTGGCGTTTAGGTCACTTTTTCACAAACTGTATACACTAAGACCTTTCAAACTTTGCTTATAGTTGTATCTTGAGTGGTACATTGCAACGTGACAAAGCAAATGTGGATGTGACCTTCACCATCCAAGCAAAGGGCAGATAACTTTAATTGTTACATTTACATCACTTTCTCATGAACTAGAATTATGCACTAGATGTTTTAAACCTAATTTTTTGCTTAATCTTTCGAAGAAAACATATTCTATTATGACGTAGTTGTGTCTTCGTTAGTGCTTCTTTTTTTTGGATGCCTGGATTTCATGTATGACCTTGACCTACATTTTGGAGCTGATGATTTTTAGCTCTACTGGCCAAAGGCTCTACTGGCAAAAGAACTTCAGTTTTCATCCGATCTTTACCAAACTTTACCAGATTGTTAATAGCAATGAAAGCTTGCACAAGTTCGAAAACCAGCCAGATCGGACCAATAACAGCAGAGTTGTGGCCCTTGATTTAGTTAAAAATGCTATAATTTGCCTCGTCATACGTTTGCATCTGATCTTTGCCAAACTTTACCAGATTTTATGACTTTCTTTTTTATATATATTTTTTTCTTTTTTTAGCTCTACTGGCCAAGGGCCAGCAGAGCTTATGGGATGGCGAGTTGTCCGTCGTCCGTCGTCCGTTATTAACTTTTGTCTCGTTAAGACGATAGGGCCTTCATTTTTAATCCGATCTTTACCAAACTTTAACAGGTTGTTAATATCAATAAAAGCTCGGACAAGTTTGGAAACCAGCCAGATCGGACAAGTAATAACGGAGTTATGGCCCTTGATTTAGTTAAAAACGCTATATTGCTATATTTTGCTTCGTTAAGACGATAGGGCCTTCATTTTTCATCCTATGTTTATCAAACTTTATCACATTGTTAATATCAATGAAAGCTCGGATAAGTTCGAAAACCAGTCAAATCGGACCAGTAACAGCAGAGTTATGGTCCTTCATTTAGTTAAAAATTCTATATTGCTATATCTTTCATCGTTAAGACGATAGGGCCTTCATTTTTCATCCTATGGTTACTAAACTTTACCACATTGTTAATATTAATGAAAGCTCGGAAAAGTTCGAAAACCAGCCATATTGAATCAGTAACAGTGGAGTTATGGCCCTTGATTTAGATAAAAATGCTATATTTTGCCTCGTTAAGACGATAGGGCCTTCATTTTTCATCCTATATTTACCAAACTTTATCACATTGTTAATATCAAGGTAAGCTCGGACACCTTTGAAAACCAGCTATATCTAAGTAGTAACAGCGGAGTTATGGCCCTTGATTTAGTTAAAAACGCTATATTTTGCGTCGTTAACATGATAGGGGCTTCATTGTTCATCCGATCTTTACCAAACTTGATCAGATTGTTAATATCAATGAAAGCTCGGATAAGTTCGAAAACCCTTTATATCGGTCTAGTAACAGCAGAGTTATAGCCCTTGATTTAGTTCAAAATGTTATATGTTGCCTTGTTAAGACGATAGGGGCTTCATTGTTCATCCGATCTTTACGAAACTTGATCAGATTGTTAATATCAATAAGAGCTCGGATAAGTTCGAAAACCATCCATGTTGGACCAGTAACAACGGAGTTAATGCCCTTGATTTAGTTCAAAATGCTATATTTTCCCTCGTTAAGACGATATGGCCTTCATTTTTCATCAGATCTTTACCAAACTTGATCAGATTGTTAATGTCAATGACAGCTCGGTCAAGTTTGAAAACCAACCAGATCGGACCAGTAACAGCTGAGTTATGGCCCTTGACTTTGTTAAAAATGCTATAATGATCGGGCCTTCATTTTGCATCTGATCTTTGCCAAACTTTACCAGATTTTATGACTTTCTTTTTTTATGTAGTCCGGAGTAAACTTTTAAGTAATTCGTGAAAATTTAATAATTATAAAGTATTGAGCTTCGCGCGAAACGAAGCACCGAACATTTAATAAATATGTTGTAAGCTTCGCGATGCGAAGCCAACAGGCCATGATTCGTCCCGTTCTTCAATTCCGTAGTTGACCTTAGTTGACATTTTAATACGGTTAGACAAATGCATGATACGGTTTAGGAATGGGAGGATGGGGGTATTATCAGATACATCCGTGACACCTTACTTACCTAATGTATTCTAAAATGAAATAAAATGCCTACACGCCCCACAACCCCACCACAACCCCGCTATGATAAGTTAAACATCGGCCCTATGTTGTCATTTGGGCCTAGCTATAATGTACATGTAGTCCGGAGTAAACTTTTAAGTAAATCGAGAAAGTGTAATAATTATAAAGTATTGAGCTTCGCCCGAAGCAAAGCCCCGAACATTAAATAAATATTTTGGTAAGCTTCGCGAAGCGAAGCCCACAGACGATCTTCAGTTCCGTAGTTGACCTTAGCTGACATTTTCAAAAGGAACTATATGTTACAAGTGCATTCTTTCATGTTTATTTATCTAGAGATCTAAAAAGAAATGTGTCATATTTTAAATACCGCTTCATAATTTATAAAGGGGCTGGCGTGGCCCTATGAATAGTTACCGCTGAACTTGAAATCCGGTGAACCCGGGGTCAAGCCTCACAATTGCCACTGAGTTTAGTATTGGTGTTCTTCAGCAAGACACTTTTGATTAGCCTCGTCCGTCGGATGGGGACGTAAACTGGGAGGTTTTGTATATTGGAGTCTATCCTCCAAGCACCTTAGTTTAAAGAACTATATATAAGAATATATTCGTTATAGAATGTCAGGTTCCAGATTCCTGTGTGTGATCTCCTCTCTCGAATAACGAATAATGTGTTGATGAGTCATTAAACAACATTCAATTCATACCTTACATATTGAATTGGCTTATCCCCAAATAACAAGGGCGAACCAGAGGCTATCATCCCACCCAACATCACCACCTAAAATTCGACAAGCAATGCAGGCCTTTGCACTTCACAATGCACTAGAATTCACATTATGTCATGTAGAAAACAAAGAAGTTTCGGTAAGAGTAAGGGTATGGGCCTATACACGTATCATTCCCCTCTCTCAAGGGCGGTTCTAAATAATCTATAATGTTTTGATGAGCCGTTAATGGCATTCATATTAAATTCTCTGATAATGATATGCATATTGAATATGACCACTCAAAATTAAATTATTAAAACATGAAATTAAAAAAAAAACACTTTAATTTGAAATGAAACAACAGGCCTAGATATATCATATATTTAAATAAAAATTGACAACATATATAAATCATTCATCCAGTTTTATTAAACCAATATAAATAATTTTGAATTTCTTACTTCGCTGTACTCTCCTTCTCCCTTACTTTGACCCCTGAAATATTAATATTATGTTCAGAATTGTCCAACATTTTTTACAGCAGCTGTGCTGCAATTTCTTGTTATTGCCGTTTACAAATGTTCGGCTTATGCATGGTACGGTATATTTACATCTTCCCTATTTCGCTTGCCAATTCAATAAGTTTTTGACGCTCTGAGATTCTATGCAGTTAAGTTCAATTGTTTACACATTGTCAACTTTTGTCATAGCACCTTTGCCATTAAAAAGTGTCATTGTTTACAAAATATCTACTTTTGAAATACCACCGTTGCCATAAAATTTTGTATTTTCCACATAATGCCTGCTTTTGTCATTAATGGTCGTAAATGTGTAATGGTTAATAACATGTCTATTTGTAATCATGATTCCAATGTGGTTAATGTCTAATTCATTACAGAATGTCTGATTTTGTCATAACACCATGGTTGTACATGTCAAATTGATTACAAATGTCTAATTTTGTCATAACACCATGGTGGTACATGTCTAATTGATTACAAATGTCTATTTTTATCATAACACCATAGTCGTACATGACTAATTGATTACAAAATGTCTGCTTTTGACATAACACCATGGTCGTACATGTCTAATTGATTACAAATGTCTTATTTTATCATAACACCATGGTCGTATATGTCTAATTGATTACAAATGTCTACTTTTGTTATAACACCCTGGTCGTTAATGTATCATTGTTAACAACATGTATGTTTGTAGTCATGCTACCAATGTGGTTAATGTCTAATTGATTATAAAATGTCTAATTTTGTCATAAAACCATGGTCGTACATGTCTAATTGATTACAAATGTCTTCTTTGGTCATAACACCATGGTCGTACATGTCTAATTGATTACAAATGTCTTCTTTGGTCATAACACCTTGGTCGTTAATGTATAATTGTTAGCAACATGTATGTTTGTAGTCATGATACCAATGTAGTTAATGTCTAATTGTTTACAAATGTCTACTTTTGTCATAACAACATGGTCGAACATGTCTAATTGGTTACAAATGTCTACTGTGTCATAACACCATGGTCGTACATGTCTAATTGATGACAAATGTCTAATTTTGTCATAACACTCTGGTCGTTTATGTATAATTGTTAACAACATGTCTATTTGTAGTCATGATACCAATGTGGTTAATGTCTAATTGATTACAAATGTCTACTTTTCTCATAACACCATGGTCGTACAAATGACTACTGTTGTCATAATGTGGTCAATATCTAATTGATTACAAATGTCTACTTTTGTCATAACACCCTGGTTGTTTATGTATATTGTTAACAACATGTCTATTTGTAGTCGTGATACAAATGTGGTTAATGTCTAATTGATTACAAATGTCTACTTTTCTCATAACACCATGGTCGTGCAAATGACTACTGTTGTCATAATGTGGTCAATATCTAATTGATTACAAAATATCTACTTTTGTCATAACACCATGGTCGTATATGTCTATTTGGTTACAAAAAGTCTACTTTTGTCATAGCAACCGGGTCGTACATGTCTAATTGATTACAAAATGTCTACCTTTGTCATAACACCATGGTCGTACATGTCTAGTTGATTACAAATGTCTACTTTTGTTATCATGAGGTCAATATCTAATTGATTAAAAAAATGTCAACCTTTGTCATAACACCATGGTCGTACATGTCTAATTGATTACAAAATGTCTACTTTTGTCATAACACCAAGTTTATATATGTTTAATTGATTATAAATGTCTACTTTATCATAACACCATGGTCGTACATGTCTAATTGATTACAAAATGTCTACCTTTGTCATAACACCATGGTCGTACATGTCTAGTTGATTACAAATGTCAACTTTTGTTATCATGTGGTCAATATCCAATTGATTAAAAAAAATGTCAACCTTTGTCATAACACCATGGTCGTACATGTCTTATTGATTACAAAATGTCTACTTTTGTCATAACACCAAGTTTATATATGTTTAATTGATTATAAATGTCTACTTTATCATAACACCATGGTCGTACATGTCTAATTGATTACAAAATGTCTACTTTTGTCATAACACCATGGTTATACATGTCTAATTAATTGAAAAAATGTCTACTGTTGTCATTACACCGTCGTCGTACATGTCTAATTGTTTACAAATGTCTACTTTTGTCATAACATCATGGTCATACATGTTAATTGTTTATAAATGTCCACTTTTGTCATATCACCCTGGTCGTTAATGTATAATTGTTAGCAACATGTCTATTTGTATTCATGATACCAATGTGGTCAATATCTAATTGATTATAAATTGTCTACTTTTGTCATAAAACCGTGGTCGTACATGTGGAATTGTTTACAAAATGTATACTTTTGTCATAACATCGTGGTCGTATATATCTAATTGTTTACAAATGTCTACTTTTGTTATAACACCGTGGTCGTACATGTCTAATTGTTTACAAAATGTATACTTTTCTTATGACATCGTAGTCGTACATGTGTTAATTGTTTAAAAAATGTATACTTGTGTCATAACATCGTGGGCGTACATGTCCAATTGATTATACAATGCATACGTTTTCCATAACACCATTGTCGTACATGCCTAATTGATTACAAATGTCTACTTTTGTCAAAACACCCTGGTCGTTTTCATGTATAATTGTTAACAAAATATCTATTTGTAGTCAAGATACCAATGTGGTCAATATCTAATAGATTACAAAATGTCCACTTTTGTCATAACATCCTGATCGTTGATGTATAATTGTTAACAACATGTCTATTTGTCTCATGATACCAATGTGGTTAATGTCTAATTGATTACAAATATCTACTTTTGTCATAAAACCATGGTCGTACATGTCTAATTGTTTACAAATGTCTACTTTTGTCATAACACCTTGGTCGTTAATGTATAATTGTTAACAATATGTCTATTTGTAGTCATGATACCAATGTGGTCAATATCTAATTGATTACAAAATGTCCTCTGTTGTCGTAACACCCTGGTCGTTTATGTATACTTGTTAAAAACATGTCTATTTGTAGTCATGATACCAATGTGGTTAACGTCTAATTGATTACAAATGTCTACTTTTATCATAACACCATGGTCGTACATGTCTAATTGTTTACAAATGCTACTTTTGTCATAATGTGGTCAATATCTAATTGAATACACAATGTCCACTTTTGTCATAATATCATGGTCGTATATGTGTAATTGATTACAAATGTCTACTTATGTCGTAACACCATGGTCGTACATTTCTAATTGATTACAACATGTCTACTTTTGTCATTACACCATTGTCGTACATGTCTAATTGATTTCAAAATGTCCACATTTGTCATAACACCCTGGTCGTTTGTGTATAATTGTTAACAACGTGTCTATTTGTAGTCATGACACCAATGTGGTCAACATCTAATTGATTACAAAATGTCCACTTTTGTCATAAAACCGTGGTCGTACATGTATAATTGTTTACAAAATGTATACTTTTGTCATATCATCGTTGTCGTATATCTCTAATTGTTTACAAAATATCTACTTTTGTCATAACACCTTGGTCGTACATCTCTAATTGTTTACATAATGTGTACCTTTGTTATAACACCGTTGTCGTACATGTCTAATTGTTTACAAAATGTATGTTTTGTCATAACATCGTGGTCGTACATATCTAATTGTTTACAAATGTCTACTTTTGTTATAACACCGTGGTCGGACATGTCTAATTGTTTACAAAATGTATATTTTTGTCTTAACTCCGTGGTCGTACATGTCTCATTGTTTTCAAAATGTATTCTTGTGTTATAACATCTTGGTCGTACATGTCTAATTATTTACAAAATGTATACTTTTGTCGTCATAACATCGTGGTCGTACATGTCTAATTGTTTACAAAATGTATACGTGTGTTATAAAACCGTTGTCGTACATGTATAATTGTTTATAAAAGGTATACGTTTGTAATAACATCGTGGTCGTACATGTCTAATTGTTTACAAAATGTAAACTTGTGTTATAAAACCGTTGTCGTACATGTATAATTGTTTATAAAATGTATACGTTTGTAATAACATCGTGGTCGTACATGTCTAATTATTTACAAAATGCCTACTTTTGTCATAACATCGTGGTCATACATATCTAATTGTTTAAAAACTGTATACCTTTGTTATAACACCGTGGTCGTACATTTCTAATTGTTTACAAATGTATACTTTCGCATGACATCGTGGTCGTACATGTCTACTTTTTTTACAAAATATATCATAACACCGTGGTAGTACATGTCTAATTGTTATATCTACATTGTTCATTAAACCGTTGTCGTCAATATCGATTTGTTTACAACATGTTTTCTTTGTCATAACACCGTGGTCGTATATGTCTAATTGTTTACAAATATATATTTTTGTCATAACTCCGTGGTCGTACATATCTAATTGTTTACAAATGTATACTTTTGTCATAACTCCGTGATCGTACATGTCTAATTGTTCACAAATGTATATTTTTGTCATAACTCCGTGATCGTACATGTCTAATTGTTTACAAATGTATGCTTTTGTCATAACTCCGTGGTCGAACATGTCTAATTGTTTACAAAATGTAAACTTTTGTCATAACTCCGTGGTCGTACATGTCTAATTGTTTACAAAATGTATACTTTTGTCATAACTCCGTGGTCGTATATATCTAATTGTTTACAAAATGTATACTTTTGTCATAACTCCGTGGTCGATGTCTAATTGTTTTACAAATGTATACTTTTGTCATAATTCCGTGATCGTACATGTCTAATTGTTTGCAAAATGTATACTTTTGTCATAACTCCGTGGTCGTTCATGTCTAATTGTTTACAAAATGTATATAATTTTGTCATAACTCCGTGGTCGTACATGTCTAATTGTTTACAAAATGTATACTTTTGTCATAACTCCGTGGTCGTATATGTCTAATTGTTTACAAAATGTATACTTTTGTCATAACTCCGTGGTCGTAAATGTCTAATGGTTTACAAACTGTATACTTTTGTCATAACTCCGTGGTCGTATATGTCTAATTGTTTACAAAACGTATACTTTTGTCATAACTCCGTAGTCGTACATGTCTAATTGTTTACAAATGTATACTTTTGTCATAACTCCGTGGTCGTACATGTCTATTTGTTTACAAAATGTATACTTTTGTCATAACTCCGTGGTCGTACATGTCTAATTGTTTACAAATGTATACTTTTGTCATAACTCCGTGGTCGTACATGTCTAATTGTTTACACAATGTATACTTTTGTCATAACATCGTGGTCGTACATTTCTAATTTACAAAATGTATACTTTTGTCATCACACCATGGTGGTACATGTTTAATTCTTTACAGAATATCTACCATTTTCATTAAACCGGTGTCGTCAATATCGATTTGTTTACAACATATCTTCTTTGTCATAACAGTTTTGTTGTTAATATCATTAAATTTTGTTACGAGTAAAATGTAACAAGAAAGAAAGCAAGACCAGCCACACATAATTATAATTATTACATCTATTTACATAAAATATTCACTTACAAAATATACAAATCCAGTTTTTCATTAATATCCATTTTTTTTAATTAAGTCCAAATAAAATTATCCATTGTTCCTTTAATTCAGATTAGTCACTTTAATCCAGAACGGTAAGTGTCTCTTTAATCCAAAACATCAAGTGTCTCTTTAATCCAAAACAGTAATTGTATCTTTAATCCAAAATAGTAAGTGTCTCTTAAAGTCTAAATTCATTTCCAATAAGTCTGGTTTAGTCCAAATATTCAATTTCACGGTTATTTTGAATGAGTAAAATCCTTTCACAAATATATTTTATAAAAGCATCCAAATCAAAACCAACTTTATTGAAGAATAATGAAATCTGATCTCAACTGAACTCCCAGAGTTTGTTTATATACTATCAAAGACTCTTCCTGAAAGGTTCCCCACTAAAACCGTCCAATGAAAATAGTCCAAATTTCATCATAAATGAATTTGCATAAAATAATCCAATGAAAACAGACCATCATCATCATAAATGAATTTGCATAACTAGTTTGAATACCAGATAAACATATTATCATCTAAATTATTTTTAGCTTTCTTCAAGGCCAAATCAATAATAAACATGCAACAATGCATGTACACTTAAGGACACTTTTCCCAGCGCTACTTGGTCATTGAAAAAGCATGGGAAGCTTGAATATTTACAGCCAGCACGCTTCATGGCTGATCAACTCAGGTATATAAATTGAGGCCCGCTCTTAGTTTTTTATTTGTATATAGCATTGCTATATTGAGCGTAAGAATAGCTTAACAACACTGTAATTTACTTTAATGAAGAAATATATATTCATAATTTAGCTTTTGAATACAAAACTGATCTGGTATATCTTAATTGTTTTTAGACCAAAATCAGAGCACCACACAATAAATATACAACATTATTTAATGTGTTATTATGTGTACTGGTCACAAATGCTTTATTGGGTGGGCCTCAAAATCTGAAGAAAAATTGAATATCACACTTTGCTCATGAAACTGTATGGCTAACAGTGATTTACAGTTACCTATAGAAATTCCCTACCCTAGCCCACTCTCCCCCCACCTCAAATACAATAGGCTCAAAATATGTCCTTAAAGCTACAGAGTCCCTATATCAATCGATTTCTTCTTTGTAGGCGTGTCTTTATTTGTAACTTCATGTTCACCAGCTCATGTCGAAATCGGGTATTTAAGCGAGCAAATATAGCGCAAGAAATCATTTACTGTATATACATCGACCAGTGCACATCGTACCTATACACAGGTAACAATAATTTTTACAAAAAATAAAGGTTAGCTTCTTTCGGGGCTCGAACACACGACCTTTTGATTTCAAATCCGGTGCTCTATCCACTGAACTACAGCGATGCATGAGAAAATAGTATACTAACTACCATTTATTATGAGGCAAAATAACTTAACATATTTGAACGCAACTAAAGATGGATCAATCAATATGTAGTCCATATTGTCACACGTGTAAATTAACATTGCCTGGTGTAATACTGTACGTAATCAATATGAAAATAATACTTCGCCTCAAAACAACCATATCTCGACTTGTTATTTAGCTTGATGAGTTTGTGTGCGCGCGCTTGTTATTACGTAATGCCTATTTAGTGTTAAAAATGCTACAGCATACCAATAAATAGCAGTGGTCTAGTGGTTCAGCGTACATCTTTCAACATTTACAAGTGCAAAGCTGTGGTTCAAATCCTGTTCCGGACAACTATTTTGTTATCACATATATTCTGGAGCCGTATATTTATCGATGTTACCTGTACGGAGGCTAAATAAAAATGTGAAATTTTACGCATCGATTTCTGCTTATATACCGACTTTTGGGGTGTTCATCGATTTGAAACTACTTCACACGTGACTCATTCATATTCATGAGTTATTACCAGTTAAAATAGGGACTGTACAGCTTTAAGACATACATGCAACAATACATGTACATGTACACATTTAAATATATATAGGTAACACATTGTCCCTCTTATCATCGCTTGTCACAATAAGTGGCATCCTCAAATATGATGTTTCGCCGTATATGATGTAACTCCGTTTTTTATAATTGATTATTTTAGGTTCCGAATTATCCTTAACAAGTTGTTTTGGTAAAGTTATTCTTGAAGTAAATCAAGCCACTTTCTTCCACTATTCATTTGTTTTAAAGGTGTCTCCCCGGGTCCTACATTACTGTGTGTTCAGTGACTTTCCATATGGCGAGAATGTCGCCAATATCTTACTGCTTACAAAATGTCTACTTCTGTCATGACACCTTTGTCGTTAACAACGCCATCCCGCGTATCAGAGCTTTTCACTGTCAGAGGCATTCTCAAATAACGACATTTCTCAAGTTGCTTCACCGTATGTGACGTGAACTCATTGTTAGTATGATTGTTTCTTTTCGGTTCAGAAATATCCTTTACAATGGCTGGCTTTGTGTTACTAAGACGTTTGAAAACGTCTTGAAGCAAGTAATTTCTAACTACTTTTGTGCGAATCTTACTCTTCCAGTATTCATTCTTTTTTAAAGGTGGCACCCAGGGTCCTGCAATATTTTGTGTTTGATGACTTTGTATATGCCGAGAAAATGGAAACGCCGTTAAATTAGTGCTATATTCCTTGAATTCGCTGTTTTCAGCACTAGTAAATTCAGAATGGTGTCCAGAAAAAAGTGATTTGCTTAATCGGACATCTTGTTTATCATGTTTAAATGATTTGGAAACTTCTTTTCCTGAAATGCTTTCCATCTTGAGCGTTTCGCGATTCCGACCTTGAGACGTGAACACATTAGACGTTCCCGAGCTGTTGTTGTTGCTCACAAACCCACGTGGTGCCTTTAATCCAAAGTGATGTTTTTCGTTGGTTAGTTTTACTGGTAAAACATCAGAATGCTCATATTCACGACCTTTTCCCCTGATAGTATGATTATCACAACCTGTAAAATTAGACTTCCAACGTTCATTCTCCCGGAAGTAGCACTGCCCTCGATTGAAAGATTCAGTTCGTTTCTTGGACATTCCATGCTGTTTCTTTTCCAGCATCGTGTTAATGATGATACGCACTTACAATATTCTAATTTCCCATTGTTTTGTAAACGGATTATTCCTCTTTGTGTTCTTTCCACTTCTAGCAGTCTACCTCCTAACTCGTTTCTAAGAGCATCCAGCCTTTTCTCCAGCAGACGAGAATGATTATGATTACGATCACAAATTACAGCCATCCTAGACATGACAGATTGTCACGTGGTAGGCAGTTATTGCGTCATAAAATATTATATCTTTTGGATACTTAATTGGATGATGTGAAAACAGTTGTTTGTTAAAACAGTTGTTTATGCGAGCGTGAATACGATAGGTGCTTTACTGGCTCAGCGGAAATTAGAAACTGTTTGTAAACGCGTGTCTGAAATTATCTTCCATGTTAACATCCGGTTTATCTGTGTTTCTTAGACGTTTCAGTTATTGACAACGTAATTGGAAAGAGAATTAGTGCATGCAACAAATGTGCAGAGAGACAGTAATTATTCCAACGTCTACATTATCTTCACTATCCACTTTAACACTTGTGATATATCACCATGAGGGTTGTTGTTTTGTTTGTTATTTCGCGTAGTGTGAGGGATTTATTTTTCATCAAATTACCATATATTAAATTCTATAAATATTTGCTGTTTTGAAGAAAATAATTACCCTAACTGATAACATACAATTAATATTTCCATGGTAACATACGTCATCATTCATAGCTGTTACTATATTTACAAGCCATATTCTCTCCACGTGATATAAACAATAGACTATTTCCATATTTTTCAGAAAAAGAAATCTCAGTCTCAAATAATGTTTTTAATGTATTAACCATATTACCTGATCATTTTAGTATTTCCAATGAAAAACACGGTGTATTGGAGATTTCTGAACGTTTATATTGGATACACATTTACCTGTCCTTTTATTATTGATCTATTCTAAACTCGATATAATTTGTTACCATGGTAACGAAAATGTAGTTTATCGCAGATGAACAATTTCTCTTGATGTTGGCACGCAAATCGATGATTTTAAAGTAATTATAGCATTACGAAATTATAGATACGTATAACAACAGGAACATTTTGAAGAAATGTGCCTATGACAATGTCGTGCAATGCAAGATGATAAACGATTGAAAAGGGGCAAAAACACTCCAGTTCGGGGAAATTAACACACTTTATACAAATCTGCAAGATAGATGTTACATATCATATTACCTGTCATGAAACCGAGCGTGAGAGTTCTTACATCTTATATTACCTCCCATAAACAGACTTGCTAAACTCTGAGTCTGCTTCTGCCTTTTCGTGGTAAACCCTGAATCGGCTACTGCCTTCTCGTGGTAAACCCTGAGTCTGCTACTGCCTTCTCGTGCTAAACCCTGAGTCTGCTACTTTCTTCTCGTGCTAAACCCTGAGTCTGCTACTGTCTTCTCGTGCTAAACCCTGAGTCTGCTACTGTCTTATCGTGCTAAACCCTGAGTCTGCTACTGCCTTCTCGTGCTAAACCCTGAGTCTGCTACTGTCTTCTCGTGTTTGTATTCGTTGCTTCCGATGGATCGCCTTTTTCTGTAGCGTGCAGCCTGGCGGACGTAAACAGTAGCCCCATGCTAAGGAACAGTATTATTATTATTATTATTATTATTATATTATTATTGTTATTATGATTATTATTTTTATTATTATTATTATTGTTGTTGCTATTATTATTATTATTATTATTGTTGTTGTTGCTATTATTATTATTATTAGTAGTAGTATTGTTGTTGCTATTATTATTATTATTATTATCGTTATTATTATTATTATTATTATTATTTGTTTGTTGTCCTTTAAGATCATCGAGCCCATTCACACTGGGTTTAAAGTAGAATACCGCTTTATCTGGTGCTATGGGACGTGAGAGGTGTTTCTTTGGGTATGTGTATGATCTTTCAAAGACTCTGTCTACTTTTTTATTCCCTTGTTCGCATTTGTTCTTGTTCGCATTTGTTGCTTCCGGAAATCCCAGTTTTCTGTTGAAGTGCATATATTCAGGTATAAAAATGAAATGGTTAAATACCATTTACAATACTTGGACTCCTATAAAACAGGTCTAATCTAGCTGTCAGAGAAGTATACGTATTCTTAAAGCTACACAATCCCGATAAAATAATACAATTTCAAGTTTTTTTAAACATAAGAACGCCTATAGATGAAGTTCTTTGCTGGTTGTGTTGTCTACATTGTTTAGGCTGGTATATTGTCGTAGCGTATATCGAGGCATTTGCATAATAGTGATAAACGCTTCGGTAACTTTGAATTGTACCAGCCAGCGATTACGGATATATAAGTCTAAACGTTAATATAACAATTTGCTCAGATATCCGATAACTACAGACTGTTCAACTCGATGAGGATATTCAATGGCGTGCAATGTAACTACATACATGTTTGTAATGAACAAGTAAATGCGTAAATACATCACTATGTAGGGAATTATAAACACTTACCCGCGTATTCCACATATGTTCCATATATTGTATATATTTATTTCCTATAATATCCTTGAAATAATCCAAAACCACACACATATTATACATGTATACATATACAGAGAGCGTGTATCGGTAGCCAATAGTACACTCAAGTGATATGAAAACGCAACACGGGAATTTCCGCTATATATTGTATATACTGCACACTTAATTGCACATAATATTCCAAAGAAATCTCAAGATCTTTTTTTTTTAAAAAGTTGCAGTTAACTAGAGAAAGGACACAACTGTTATGTTGTTGACGTTTTAATCACACTACACTTTGTAACAAGAACTTCATCAATGTTGAAGTTGCTCTTCGAAAAATTGAGCTAGTTCAGTACTGTATTTAACGTAAACAGTTTGCAAAATTTTGCATCCTAAGTTTGCTCACATGATTGAGCCAAACGCGTACTCTGTGAATAATGAAACATTGCAGGAATACTATTTGCTGTATTATTTGTTGTTTTAGTATTTTTTCCAAAAGGAAAGGTCTTACGTAGCCATGTACCATTCGATTAAAAGCAGCATATTGTACATACAATATATAGCGGAAATTCCCGTGTTGCGTTTTCATATCACTTGAGTGTATGTAACGTGATATACATGCTCAAGTGTTGACTCGGGATAGGGAGAAATTATTGCTTACAATGAGACACTAGAAGGATATTGTTCAAATTAATTATATATATGGAATTTTCTTTTGTTGGAAAAAGACCAGCAATAATATTTCTCGCAAATCGTTAGTTTTTAGGATTTGGGGAAGGAGTATACACATGAAGGTCGCCCATCCGTCTATCCTTCAGTTACAGGTTTCAATTCCGGAGGGTCTTGGGAAACTAATGAGAGTCAATTCGTAAAAAAAAAAATCGTTTTTGCGTGCGAG
Organism: Cyrtodaria siliqua; assembly: GCA_037043455.1. Classification (NCBI taxonomy): domain Eukaryota; kingdom Metazoa; phylum Mollusca; class Bivalvia; order Adapedonta; family Hiatellidae; genus Cyrtodaria; species Cyrtodaria siliqua. Next base: position 21,851 of record JAWPHD010010236.1, on the reverse strand, counting down.
TGTCTATTATGCGTATATTTGTTAATATTTCAATCTGATGAATCTGAAAGGCATTTGAATACTACTTCTTCATAAAAAGAAAATTCATCAAAAAAATTGTATTTAAAAGTGCTAAGGCCCGGACTAGACCCGGTCCGCAACGGAGAAAGCATACTAAGACAGCGCGTTAACCTACTGCGCTACGGAGGCCGATTAACAATGTTGCATAAACATACTCAATCGCGAAGGACTCTGTGCATATATCACGGTGGATAGACGTAACGGACCCTGGTTGCTCAAAACTGCGTTACCTTGATCCTGGTTACACTTGTAACGGACCCTGGATGGTAAAAACAGAGGGAAAATGGACACTTGAGTCAAACAGTTCGAAAATAAAGATACATTATCGTATGTATAAGACTAAAACTTTATGCGACGGAACTTTTGAATATCATATCCTTCGAAATACATTTACTTTATGTACAACAAATGCAGAATAATTCCGAACAAGATGAAACACATTTACTCTTAACCGGTCGATACAAAGTTGATGACTTTAAAAAGCCAAACTTCCATATGTTCTCTCTGACTGATTTAATGTGATCCCAAATTGGTTTGCAACTGCTGTTGTTCTTTATTAATAAAGATAACTATTTAGCCTAAAAACCTGCAAATATTTACATCATGTCTAAATTTTAGAGCACCGGACCCTGGTTGCTCTGTAAAAAATGCGTGAGATTCTGCATTACGTGGTCCGAGTATTAACTTTCATACCCCATCCAACCCCTTCTCCAAGAGGCGAAAACAGGTTTGGCTGGGGTATGAAATAAAACCTTAATTTGGGCTTTAAAAGTTTGCATTTGTAAAATTAAAACATTTAATACATATTTTAAATAGGTTATCGCAATTTTTCAGTACTTTTTTTTTAAATATGTTTTATTGTCGAAATATCCCTTATAAAATCCTGCTAATATAAGCTTTCCCATCGCTTCATGAAATTAAGGCGGGACCACGTAAAGGGCTATAGACACAATCCGTATCATTGGCATCGGATCCTGGTTGATAGATTGTTTGCTATATACCTTCAGATTAAAGAGAAAACGACGATCGGGACTTTGGCTCCACCAAAACAAACAATACAAAAACATCTGTTGGTTGCATGGCGTTTTAAGTCATCTTCAGCACATTTTAGGTATATGTGATGGTCGATTTGTTGGTGGGGGAGGCAGACCACCGACTTTTTCATAAATAGGACATGTACTGAATACCTCATGAAATCTGGGAACGATCTGGATTCGTACCCACGACCGTAGCGGTGAACTTGAAATAGCGCCTCACCACTCTGGACCACCGCTACTAAAATAATGATGCAAAATAAAAAAAGAACAGCCCAATACTCAATTATTATATGGGTTATGAGTGTAGAGGGTGTGATCTTGTTATAGTGATAGAATCTGGTGGTGAGTTTTTCTAAATGGTTTATGTCGAACAAGATACACGACTAAACAAATGTACTCCGGACCTACGTTCGTGTATATACGTTTGCGCCTTGAGATAATTCTCTCTTCATGACCTGTCTTGCGTCGACAGTACCCTAAAATAAATTATGGGCCCGCAGTAGACATAAACCAAACTTACTTTTCCCGTAGCGCGCTGCATGACGGTTTTTGTCGCCGTTTTACACGACAATGACCTCAAACAGTTTTTATATAAAAAAAAAGGTTTATTCAAAAGGCATTATCTTAGTGCACACAGCTGAATACATATTGCCTGCAAAAATCGAAAAGAATTTTAAAAAAACAATACATAAAAAAAGTAAAAAGAAAAAAAACGAGGGGCGAGAAGATATAAGGATTCAGACTATATCATCAACATGTCAGTGTCAAATAAGATATAAAATAGTGGGAAATACTCCCAAAAACGAACCACAGCGTCACTGGGAATAAAACAAGTTCATGGAGTTTGCCCCGGGACCACACTAGCAACGCTCTAGCTAAGCCCCTAACAGGCTCAGTGCTCAAAGAAAATTATTTTAAGAGACAGGCCCAGGGCTTGTTGCTTCTGAAAATGGACAGTCCCCGATTTTGAAATGGACAGGCCCTGATTTGAAATGGACAGGCCCTGATTTAAAATGGAAAGGTCCAATATTTTTTTCTTATTGGAAATGTGTCTTTATTCACTTTTATAGCACACATTAATTTGGTTACGTATGTATTAATCAAGCTCTGAACCTCCTCTGACTATATTTTTCTTTTTGCTACCACTTTATGCTCCCTGGTCAGCGGACTTATTTACCATTTCGTTTAAAACATGTTAGAATAGAATATTACATAGTAATTTATAACCAATGCAAAGGAGAGTACTAGCACTTTTGCCAAACGTTAATAATCAGAGCAGACTTGGTGAAACTGGAGCTAAACTTGGAGCCAAATTTTTAATCAGGTTTTATGAGACTATCAGAGCCTCCTCTGGCTATATTTTTTCTTTTTGTCACCACTTTCTCCAAGTAAAGAATTAGGAGCCTAGACTAGAATTCATTTAAAAGTAGGATTCCAGGAACTTCTTACACCTTAAATAATGAATAGAAATATACTTTATATCTGTATTTATACATATACAGTATATATTTTTTTCTTTCCACCAACATGTATTTGTAAAGGACAGTTTTTCTTATTTATGTAAAAAAAAAAAAAAAAAAAAAAAAATATCCGAAATTATGTACCATCCGAACTACTATGACACCGCACTTTTACGACCCGAACATTTCACAAACATTCAATCGAAATACCATCAATAACGATTTTTTTTCATGCATTAGTGTGTTTTTAATGACAAAAACGGTATTTCGTATCACAAAGGAAAGAAAACACAACCCCAATGTGTCAATTATTCGACTCCTTTGTTGGATCCATTCTGAATTATGGTTGCGAAGCCTGGGGGTTTTCTAAGTCGAAAGAAATTGAAAGGATTCACTTAAAATTGTGTAAATATATTTTAAATGTTAAGACTTCTACTAGCAATGCGGGTATTTACGGGGAACTTGGGCGGTATCCATTGTATATATTGCGCTATGTTAGAATCGTTAAATATTGGTGCAAAACAGTTAACTCTGACAATATTATAATTTCTAGTATTTACAATAATTCCGTCAATAACATAGAAAATTGGCGTAATAGTTGGGCTGGGAATATTAAAAAGCTTCTAAACGAGTATGGTTTTGGCTATGTTTGGAATAATCCAAATATTGTTCCTTTGAAAACATTTCATACTGTTTTTAAACAGCGTCTAGTCGATTGTTTTGTTCAAAAGTGGAACAGAGATGTTGTAAATAATAGAGTTTTGTCAATGTATTTACATTTTAAAGGCAATTTTGATATGAACCATATCTCGATATTTTGCCATATAAGTTGCGAATTGTTTTATCAAAACTAAGACTATCGTCGCATTCACTGCGAATTGAAACTGGGCGCTACGCACAGAACAGATTAGAAAGAAACCAACGTTATTGTACCATTTGTAATTCTAATGACATTGAAGATGAATACCATTTTGTTTTGATTTGTCCTGTATATGTTAATATAAGAAGAAAATACATTAAAAAGTACTATTATAAACGTCCAAGTGTTTTAAAATTCATAGAGCTAATGAAAACAAGTAATAAGAAAGAGTTGTTTAATTTATCTTGGTTTATAAAAGAAGCATTTGATTCTCGTAATGATTTATTGTTTAATCAAAACTAGGTTTATCCTCGAATGAAAACTATTATCAATTAAATATTTATGTTACTGCTTTTGTGATAATGAGAACAATTTCTTTTTCTTTTTTTTTTAATTTAATATTTAATTTAATTTGCGTAAGTTAAAGTTCAGTGTCATTTCCACATTTTTATTCAATTATAATATTTCAAATTATTCAATAATACAATTTATTTGAAACTAGTGTGCAAAATTATGTTTTTGTTGTTTGTTTGTTTTGTTTATTCTGTCACGTATAAATGTTTGCATATTGTATATGATGATAAACTTGTAAAGTTTAAATCAATAAAAAATATCTGTCTGTCTGTCTGTCCTAATAGCAGAATAATGAGTTTTATGTCAACAATTGTCGACCTCAAAGTTGTGACAAACTGCCGACACGAAGCCAGGCAAAATATTCAAACTTCTTATTGTTTCAATGCGTGTATAACACATTTTAATTACTTTGTTGCAAGTGTTTTCACAGTTCACAATACACATGGGAGTATTTTGTCTTGAGGAACTTGAGCTTGAGATCCAGTAAAACTTTTTTTTTTTAGACAGGCCCGACGGGCTCCTCGTCTGCAAAATGAGACAGGCCCGGAATGGATTTCGAGGAGCCCCGGGCGTCGGGCTATCCTATTTCTTGAGCACTGACAGGTAACAATTATTTGATCATAAATGATATTTAAAAACAAAATACATCAATGAATAAAAAATCAAATATTACAAATAATACAAATGCAGCAATGTGAACAACTAATGACGTAGACTATATACATGAGTGTTGGCATAATGTAGCCTGACATGTCATATAGAGAGGCAACCGTTATTGTAGCCAACAAATAAGATTATTTTTTTATTTAGAGATTTTGTTTAAAATATTTAAAATAACTCTTAAATGTACATTTATTCACAAATTAATATAATTGCGTAAAGTAATACATTGAACACCTCCTATAGAAAAGCTTAGCTTTTCGTTTATAATCTCCGAATACTTACGGAAAATGTCAAGTACAAGTTTTAAATTTTGAATTCGCAAGTTTTCATTATTTTATACATATAATATAATTCTAGAGAAAGTTGTATTGAGAATGTTGCCACTTTTTTTTTTTTTAAAGCACTAGCGCATTTCGAGGGGAGCACCCTCATCCTATGATTTGAAAAGGTTATCGCATAACATTTAACTGAATGTTGTTTAACCGTTTATCAAGACATTATATTGAATATTTATAGCCGGTCGCCCCAACGAAAGGAAGGATACATAAAAATCCGAGAAGCTGCCCTAATCTTACTAACGAATATATTTCAGTAAATTTTTCCAAGGATAGACTCCGAAACACAGAACCGGTGTACATACCAATCCGACGGACTAGACTATGGGAACATGTTTTACTCAATAATACACAAAAGAAATTGACTTGCGGCGATAAGGCTTCATCCGGGTCAAATCCAACGTGCTATCAACTAAACCACGCCAGCCTCCTTGAAGAGTTCGAGTTCCTCGACGATGTTTGGAGGGTGAAAACTCGTTAAATATGAAAATCTTTAAAATATCTCAGCACATTGTTTTTTCCATAAGTTGACCTCCGCACAAACCCCACCCAAATGAAAATGTCGCAGCTTTATCTTCCACCGCTGATATCAGACCGAGATATTTCGAACAGAGGAACATATCTAGTCGTTTTTTTTAAGATGTAAAACTACCAGCTAGGATCCTGTGTCAGAAGCAAACAGGATCCGGTGCCATTGCAATGCACAAACAACTTAACGCTTCTGGCAATCGGTAGATATTATTATGTATTAAATACGTCCAATGGATGTTATGGCTGAACATACATAATTCCAGATATAGCATATGCCAATAGCAGTCTCCGTTTTTGAAATAAACACAATGTTCTTAGAACTAGACGTACTTTTACGCGTCGGTGTAAAAACAGTGCGCGTTCTTTCACATCTAAAACATTTCTGTTATAACCCGTTCTTCATGAATTCATCTAGTGTTCCGTGGGTGTGATACTTTTTAAAAAGTTTCTTATGGTAAAGAAATATTAAATATGTTTTAACAGCACATCCAACAGTTTACGTGTTTTTACCCGCCAGGGTCCTTTACATGAACAACCAGGATCAAGGTAACGTTGTTTTGAGCAGCCAGGGCCCGTTATGTCTGTCCACCGTGAATATAAACCATTGCTTTTTCCAGGTCCGTAGCTTCACTGGGGCACACAGAGGCAGTTGCCTTGGTTGAATTTTGGGAATGTACATACTTTACATAAAAACAACTATATACTAGTAAATAAGGACCCTGGGGGAAATGCAACACATTGACAAAATCCAGGGTGGAGAGGGAAGTCAATGCCATCGGACAACAACATAACCGATATGCCTCGGTTAAATTACGGTTACGGACCTGTTTTCATTTAAATTACTTTAAAAACCATTGAACTTGATTAAAGAAAATTAAAGATTTAAATAAGTAAACTTACGAAAGGTTAATTACTAGTATTTGAACTTAATAGTTATACTTAAACTTTCGGTTTTTAGTTAACATTTACTCTGTCATACAGACGGAAGCTGACGTCTTTCATATTTTCTTTGATTTTGAAATCTGATCAATCAGAATTTTAATGTTCAGAATGCCGATTCATACATTTTCATTTGTGTTGCATTTTTTTTGTTTCGTGAAAACATCAATGTTGGGGACCACCCCGAAACATTGGGGTGTGGGGTCCTCCGGCTCTTACGCCTATGTTTATGACTATATAGAAGCTCTCTCTCTCTCAATTCCTTCTACCCCCTCCTTCATTCCCCCACTTTCTCTCCCCTTTTCTCACTCTTTACCCTTACTCTCTACCTCCTCCCTCCCTCCCACTCGCTTTCTTTTTTCTATATCTCTCTCTTTCTCTCTGTGTGTGTCTCTCTCTTTCTCTCTCTTTCTCTCTTTCCTTCTCCCTCTTTTTGACTCGCTATGTCTCTGTGTGTCTCTCTGTGTCTCTCTATCCATTTTATTTTCAATTTCAAAATTTCAATTCATGCATAAATTAAGACGAATTTATTTAAAATATGTTGATTTATAATCTACTAATATGTGTAAACCATGCATGCATAACTTCACATAACAAATACTATATCTCCATCTTTACCATTAGTTATGAGCCTCAACCAATATTCCAATTTTGATAAACAATGTCTCCCTTGTGTCTTGTGTCAATATACAGTACACACACACACACACACACACACATAAAAATGGAGGATTATTTGTATAGATGCAACGGGATAGTTGGAAAAGGTCTTTGTTAAAAGGCCGCTACGTTTAATCATAGGTATTGTTTGGGATTATATATAAATATGGACTTATAATGTTGTTTGAGTAAGTACATCTTTAGCTTCATTTTCAGTTTCTAATGATTTGTATTTCCTATTAGATCTTATACTGAAGTTTGGTCTCATCAGTTCGGTGGTAAAATGCCGTCTGCTAAAATCCGCTTTTTATACCCGTTATAAGACCAGTGGTCGATTCACAAAGTACCCGAAGCGTCTCATACGGTACCGCCTTATCTCATTAATATTCAGTGAATTTAGGTAGTGCGCATGTTGTATATATGAACCCACACGTATACAGTAATCACTTAGTACAATATGCGTAATAACCGTTAGATTTGTTCAGTTCTAGAATTGTGTAACCTTTTTCAATGAGTAAATCTGTTTGAAATTGACAAATTCATGTTGTAACTGACTTGGTTTTTCAGCCCCAGTGGTTACAGTGTGTATAGCAAATCCCTCGAGAGATAGACGGGAAGGATCTCCAGAGACCACACCCATCTCCTTCATGTTTATTTTGTAAATTGTTCAAGCTCTCTTCAAATCTTTTTTGTTAACAATGTTTTGACAAATTAGTGAATGCTGAATCAGTGGATGCGTTTAATATGAGAACGTTAATAGTTTTTGCTATATATGTGTTCATCATAAGTAAGCTTTTTTGGTTGGTTTTGCAATGACAACCTCAAACGTTAATACTTTGGTATAATTATTTATACGCAATTTGAACAAAATCGGTGGTGCATTCTCAGGTACTTCTGTTTCCTTACTTTATTTCCATTTTGTTTATTTCACCCATTGTTTTCTCGTTTGGGGCAAAGCATTTTGTTAGAAACTGGGACAATACGCCGCTAGCTATGGAATGGTACGAAAATACCTGGTTCCATGTTCACCGTCATCTGCATACCACCTTCGGGAGGGCTCAACTTTTCGAACTGTTGACATTTTAAATATTGAATTCTGCTCAACCCGGGGCTAGAGATAGCAAGCATTTTTCACTACCTTTCATGAACAGTCGCAGTCAAACCGAGACTACAATATTTTTTGTATTTATCATGTTCGGCGATTCAAAATTCTCATTTCACACTGTTTTTTGTGTTTTTGAAATGTGTTGTTTACAACTAGCAGTTTAAGGAAAATGTTTAGCAAGTTTTTGTTGCATCCTGGAAATAAAACAAATTTGGTTGTAAAATCAAGAAACTACTGCCATAGACACAATACTTTTTTCCCCAGTATATATAGTAGAAGATAAAAACGTCGAGCAGGAAATATAGCATCCACAGAACACAGCCAGCCAAAACACAGAACACAGCCAGCCATAACACAGAATACAGCCAGCCAAAACACAGAACACAGCCAGCCAAAATACAGAACACAGCCAGCCAAAACACGAATTCAAAGCAAACAGCTATGACAAGGATAAACAGAAGCAAAGTATGCAACCCTGGAACGGTGGGAGGCAAAAACAAAAGCAAACAGCTATGACAAGGATAAACAGAAGCAAAGTATGCAACACTGGAACGGTGGGAGGCAAAAACAAAAGCAAACAGCTATAACAAGGACAAACAGAAGCAAAGTATGCAACACTGGAACGGTGGGTGGGAGGCAAAAACAAAAGCAAACAGCTATGACAAGGACAAACAGAAGCAAAGTATGCAACCCTGGAACGGTGGGAGGCAAAAACAAAAGCAAACAGCTATGACAAGGACAAACAGAAGCAAAATTTGCAACCCTGGAACGGTGGGAGGCAAAAACAAAAGCAAACAGCTATAACAAGGACAAACAGAAGCAAAGTTTGCAACCCTGGAACGGTGGGAGGCAAAAACAAAAGCAAACAGCTATGACAAAGACAAACAGAAGCAAAGTATGCAACACTGGAACGGTGTGAGGCAAAAACAAAAGCAAACAGCTATGACAAGGATAAACAGAAGTATGCGACATCACAAACATAAAACGGTTTGGAACGGTGGGAGGCAAAAACACCGCTGGTGGTTTAAATCATGTTCTCGGGTGCACCAAAAGTAGGTATAAAGTCGAACCAAAAGAATAATGTAGTATTTACAGAACACAGTCTGGAGAACCTCAATATTATCCAATCAGAATTCCCGCCAGTCTTCATCCTCTAACAAACTAGGCAGCATTAAATGAGACAAGTGGTCCTATAGAAACCACAGCAATCCAATACAATTGCACCGTAGGTCCGTACTACAACACAAACCGAAATAAAAGTGCATATTTAAAAAGTCAATGAAAAGGACAAAGCATAAAGAGTTGTGAAGACGGGGTTACCGACCTGGAACGGTCAGTAGGCAATAAGCTCTACAGGTTAGCTTAAATCGATTGTATGTGTACACAACCTCGCTATTATCATGTCTTCAACGCCCAAAATTGACAAATCGGTGTAAATTAAAAGTACATCCCATCAAAAGGAAATCTCTAATAAGTATGTCCACATCCAGGGAAATTAGAAACGATACATTTAAATGTTGTTGTAAAGCTAACAAAAAATACATAATTAGAAACATCTCAGGATATATCCAGAATTGTACTGAACAACCACAGCAGTTGCAGCCAAAGAAAGAACCAGTCTAGGGTACGACAAAAACACATTGAGACGAAAGTTCCTGCACCTACCTCCCTTTGTCCGGGTTTCAGCAGACTCAGTCATGGAGTTCCAAAATATTATCCAGTCATCGCAAAAGGGAAACGTGAAGCGTAGTAAATTACTGTAGAGGGGTCAATCACTAAACATGAAGTTCGTTGCAATACTAATACAAGATACAATAATACAATGCGATACATTTTCTGACGAATCTCCTAATTAATTCTGTAAAGTGGTCAGGAAACCCTTCAGATCCCTTTAACTTCCGAAGTTTATAGACCACATCTCCATAAAACAAATGTTGTGATATTTCTAGTCGTAGACATGTCTTAAGGTTTATGTTGCACTTTGCCAGTAGGTTTTGTTGCGGTGATAGCATTTTGAGAAAAATATACGTAAATTGTGATAACGAAAAATGTAATGGAAAAGTTTACTTGTAATTACTTGATTTCGACTATTGAAGTCCTTAACAGCATGACATGCTCCAGCAACACGAATGAGCTGGGGTAATATACACCCCGTATGATGTAGGACGAGGTACACCCTAACAAAATGTGGATAAATATGCCAAAGTTAAAGTCATCTCTCTTAACATATATTTTAGAAATCGAGAGATGAAGGTCGAGAAATACTGCTGTAGTATCCGAACTGCTTTATTCAACGTGAACTCTGGTGGATAAATGGTAGGAACCATATGAGCAAAGAACGGATTATCAATATTGAGTATGTCATCTAGATACCGAGATGTATTATTAAACGCATCAATAAGTTCGCTCTGGCTAGCAGGTGACAAACTCTTTCATAGTAGTATAACGATAAATCGGTGATAGTACTCATAGGAATATCAACAACCTGGCGGTAAACTGTTTTACCGTATCTGTTATCGAGAAGAAAAGATATACATATCATTATTATAATTAGGGACGTTTGTAAAGAAAGCCCTGACATTATTATATTTTGTTTGTTTTGTATGGGGTTTTACGTCATTTTTAACACATGTAAGGTTATAAATGACCGTCGATTTTTTTGTGGTGGAGGCAGACCACCCACATTTCCTTGGTAGAACCAGTACTGTACACCTCCCGCCATCGGTAAGAATAGACATTTCCTCACTCACAAGTCGAGCTCCCAGTGGTATTCGAACCCGCAGCGGTAAATGGTGAAGGTTTACAACGTAACGTCGTTAACCATTCGGCCACAGAGACGTTATGACATTATAGTCCACTCAGCCTGTGAACCCAAATCAAACTAATTGCAACAGAAATGATTTTCTGATTTTCTGATAGATACATATATTGCAAAAAATCACAAAAAAGTCTAGAAAAATCTAGATAGGGGAAATAATTTTTTTATGGCTCAAAAATGTGCGTTTGTCATAAAATCACTGCAGGTTTATGTATATGTATATCTGCAACATTTTGTTATGAAAAATACATTTCAATGAGGTATTACAATATAAAACATAGCTAAATAGTAAAAATTGAAAAGTTTGAATGAACGATGCATATAAATGCCTATTTTAGCACTGTTTCTTAAAATTCGCATATTGAATTACCCCACCCACTTAATTACAATGGATCTGCATTTCAATGTAAAACTGTGCCTATTTATAGGCAGTTTCATAGAACATTTTTTTGTAAACATTCATAATAAGATCGACTAGTAAGCACTGGGTGTGGGGGGGGGGGGGGGGGGGTGGGGGGGGGGGGGAAACTTTGACTGATGTACGATAATCGTCGGCATTGTCGGCAACTATAAATACCCAAGTCTTTGGCATTAAAATGTTATTTCTTTACGTATTTGCAACAGAAACACTTTATCTGCACAGAAACACTTTATCTGCACAGAAACTATTATTGTGAAAAGCATTAGGTAGTCACAGTATGACTGACGAAGCTTTAAAAACACAAATATGTATATCTGTACATATCTGACTGTGCTTGATAAAAAACAATACCTTGATAAAGGATCCTTCTTATTACTTGACTTACATAAACTTTATGCATTCTTTGTTAGCAAAACATGACCTCTGTGATCCAAGCTTCTTTGATAATAACTTTGGAGAGAGATAAGGAAAGTATAAAGAGTTTTATTACCATGAGTTTTTCAATACCGAGTGATGATACTATGACAACACGTCCAAATAAAGAAACACATGCTAGCACACTCTTTAGTTTGTGCGAACTCTCACTCAGGCTAGAAATCCCGTATTGAAAAACTCATGGTAATTAAGTTATATTTTTCTAAACTGTTAGTGTGTGTTTTTTATTAGCAATACAAAATTACAGTATATTTGCGCCCAAACTTGTCAGTACAAAATTATAGTCATAATACGACATGTTTTAGATTATAACTGTGATCACTTACATGTATACTGTCCCTTGTAACAAACTTGACTTGCACAGACGTTCGGCAATTCGTTGCTAGAAAAATATAACCAATATGACCCCTGCTCCTTGAAATATACTTTTGGGTCAGATTATGCCATGTTAAAGTCCCTTCAAGTGGCAAATTTTATAACATACACCGTTTCTAAACCTGTGTATAACTAAAACATTTTGAGAATCCTAACTTACACATTTTGAGAATCCAAACTTACACATTTTGAGAATCCAAACTCTATAGACACAATATAAACGGCTTTAACCAGCCAGGACAAACTCCAAAACTGCAGAGTCAAATTAAGAGTTATCAACTCATAATTATTTTTACGCATATTCAGTCAAGAGTATTTTAGGAACCCGTGGATACGTTTAATCGGTACATATACATAAGTATATGACATGAACACGTGGACAGTTTTAATCAACGGTTTTGTAGTGTAATTTTGCCATTATTTGGCGGGGTACTTCTTTAACATTTTAATTGTATGTTGTTAATGCAGTCAGTACTCTGTTTATATGCATAGAGCTTTACAGTAACTTACAGCCAGACTATGCTAATACAAACGCAAAATCAAATAGTTAACATAGTTTGTGGAAAACATAACTTAGGAGCATACGCAATCAACTCAACAGAATATAATAATACTTTGAAACATATGCCAAATGTATCATTTCAATTTCATATAACGAACACATTTAAGAACTAGTGCACTTTTGCATTGTGCCCTATGAATGACCTTGCTTACTATGAAGCAGGGCCAACGGGTCATTTTGCAGTATAGGTAGTGCATACATCAACACACATTAAAAAGTTACCATACAAAAAAAAAGAGTAAAATTATTTCAAAATCAGAAAGGAAATCAGATAAACACGAAATTTGCGGTAATATTTTCTGGCGTAAATACGTTTTCTACTCAAAATTATGGACTAAATTAATAATAGCTTACTATGAGAACATAAGTGAAGAGGTTTCAAATGTCAACATCCTCTTCTAGTGCTTTGGTAACATGACTCATTCTTGAAAATATCATGTTTAATAATAAGTGGTGACCAGGATAGGTTGTGGTAGTGTCTTGATAGATCTCTTGCATCGATCAGAACGGTAAATTGTGTATATATATGCCTATAACTTTAATACAAACTACTTGTAATTAGGCAGTATTAGTACTTCACTTCACCTTGCAGTTTGGCACGACACAATTATAAATGCTAAGAACCACAGTGGTCCATTGCTTGACGCTCAGCATATCAGCATATAAAGGATAGTGCTGGGACTGGTCGGCCTGGTGTCAGTATAATGTGACTGGGTGGGGTACCATATCATGTGTCTATACTGTTCAACCCTCAAAAGGGCTAATGCTCATGCAAATCAAGTTGCAAATAATATATAAATCGGTAAGGGGTATTCAAGCTTTTTGTGATGTTGTACTAGATTTGGCATTATCATTCAATAGTGAAAGCTACGAGTTATTGATATACTAGTAATTAACATTGCGAATTATGGCATAGAAGTAGTATAACTTACAAGTATGCTGCAACATCAATTACTATAGTATAAATGCTAAACTATATAAGGATATTTACCCATGGTGTTGTTATAGTTTTGTGTAGGAACAGTTATATATATTTAAAGAACTGTCTAAAAACCTTTGAGCTCTATTATGACTATTATTATGGTATTTTTAATAATTGTGCGCAGTTACAGCGTAAGTTGGTATGACCATTATGAATGAGGTTAACAATAACGCTCACAATGGATTAATAAATCATTGCCGACAGCTACAATATAGCGGTCAGTATATTATCCGCCCTCCACTCTCACACCACACCCCCACCCCAACTCCCGGCGCTTCACCATAAATCTTAAGTATTTACCTTTCACTCTTCCAAAAATAATTATCAAGGAATGATGCTAGCAATGGCATATTAATAGCTACCGACAATGCCGACGGCTACCATATAGAGGCCAATATATTAACCCAACACTTCATCATCAATCTTAATTTGAGAATTTGTCTTAAACTGTAACAAGAAATGCATATAACACAGCATTACCTTTGTATGCAATTTCTCTATTGTGATTTCAGTGGGTGGGGTAATTTAATATGCTCTTTTCAACAAACAGCGTTAAAATATACCTGTATTTTGTAATTGTTCAAAGATGTAATTGTTATGATTAATTAAGGTCTTAATAGTGTAATACATCATTAAAATGTCTTATTCCAAATAAAATGCAGCAGCTATAAATAACTCTAAATCTGGTGTTGTTTTATGAAAAGCGTAAATATAGGAGCTATAAAAAACTTATTTCCCCTATCTAGATTTTTCTAGACTTTTTTGTGATTTTTCGCAATATATGTCACTATCAGAAAATCAGTAAAGCATTTCTGTTGCAATTAGTTTGAGTGGACTATTATAAGAAGTAAGAAAAGTAGTTCCTTCTCTAGCAAAAGTCTTCTGTGTAAGCTGAAGCAATTATCTTTTTAATGGGACCATATGGGAAAATTATTAGTGGTGTGAGACGTCCAGCGCAGATTCTCCGTATTAGAACGTTCAGTTAACAGAACGGTCCAATATACAATACACAGTTCTAAAAGCATATTTAATTCTTCAGGTTGGATTTCCTTGAGCCGTTCAACATCTCCTAGCCAGTCAAACCTTTGTTTCACGTCATAGGCCGACTGTATTGTGATTTAGAATGAATCGTTCTTGTTTTTCGCAATTCCTTTATGTAATGTCCGTCTTCATCTTTGTATCGTCTTCTAACGATCTCCTTCGTGAACCTTGGTAATCTTGACAGCGTAGCGAGCATTCTGGCTGCCATTTTCAACCGTCGTTGGATGCACGTGCCGATGCGCGATATGACTGGTTCGTGGTCGTTCGTGGTGGATTATTTAAAAATATCTATAATTTAATGCTAAATGTATGTAACGCAGTTTAGATTTAATATGTATTTTCGGCCCGCCATATGGGATTTTTGGCCTTTCATATTGATTTTTGGCCCCCAGTTTCACGCGCTTATCTAATATGACCGCAGAGACAATGTCTGTATTACACGAAAAACAGGCCGTTTTTGTTACTATATATAGTAACACACGTAATAATGGCGTCACACAGGCATGTAAAATACAGATCATTGGCACTTTCCATGTATCCGCTCCTTGACTCTGAGATTGAATCTAAATAATGTGTTGATGAGCCAGTAAACAACAATTTAACCAGAGATAACCAGAAATATATTTACCTGGCGAATAACAAAAAACAAAAACTATCAAGACATATGATGTTTATTACCATAAGCAGTATAGCAAAAACACTAACAGAGCAAATTCATTAATTATTCATAATATAATAAATGAAGCGTTTAACGCATTTTAAAAGATACAAATATATTAAATATTCAACAAATACTGCATTATTTGATACCCATAGCCATCAAGTATACATATGTGGTATCTAGAATCTCAATATAAACGGGTAGGCGTTTATTTGATTCAACAGTGTTCTTTTTTCATTTTCAGACACAGTTCAATAAGAAAATAGGACGCTGGCGGAGCATGAATGTATAGTGATAAATAAACAAAATCTTATTTTTGAAAAGAAAGTGTTGATAAAAATGCAACTAAAAGTTTTAGCACACATTGTATTAGGAGTTTAGTTTAGTTTTTACATAATTGGATGCATTTTTTTTTGTATTTCTCGATTTGCAAAACTAACGTCTGTGTATGTGTCCCAAAAATATAGTTTCCTGTTATTTACCATTGATTTGGGTGGTACCTAACTTGTGTCTGAATATGATGAAACTATTTGGCTCTAACAAACGCCCCCAAAACGATACCAATCTGACCGCATATAAGTATGTATATGTACGTACCATCATTAAACACAAAATTGTATACTCTGTAAAAGACGTTTTGGACCATGGCAGTGTTCGAACCCGTACAATGATCGCTGAACCTTGACGTTCGACCATAGCACTTATTATCTCAGTTGATAATTCACAATAGATCAACAATCAACGATAATTATCGTTTACAATGAAAGTTTGCGAAAAAATAATAATCTTTTTATTGGTTACTCGAATGTGTCCGTAACTGTTACTTTTAACGGACTTAGCAACATTTTTTACAGACCCTTTGTGTGTTCGCGATATTTTTTTTAATCAAATCTTGTTTGAAATTTACTGTTTCTGATACCAAATTAACCGGGTAGGGTAGACCTTGGTTACTAAAAAAAGATACTTAAATTCTGTCCACTAGTTTTATTTTTATATGACTTTATATACCCTGGTCCAAAACTTTTTATACCGAGTATATAACACTTCTATTACAAAACAGCGAATCATAATTTAAAAGCAAAGTTATATTCGCAAAATTTAATGTTTGTTTTAATTTTAAATCGATGGGGTGGGGTGAACACTGCGATTTAACCATACGTAATCCGCGCCTTCTTTGACTGTTCACAGCCTTTTGGCGATTTTGATATTCATTTTGGATGTTTAAGGTCAGAAGAAGTGATAAAGTAAAACTAATTCACTCATAATTTATTACAGAACGATAACTGTGGTTGGTATCAAATACATCATGTTTCACATATCATGATTTATCGGAATTGTTTTTTGCTGTTACTTGTGATACGCAGGTTTCGATCGGTTAGCTTAATCCTTGGTTAGTGTAAACGTTCAAAGCATATCTTCTCATAAAACTATGTTTTGTTCTGCTAAAAGTTTTTAATTTGCATTTCAATGCTTTCACATGCTCACTTTCTGGTAGAAATATTCAGAGGCACTACCTATATCTACGCGATTTTTAATGTAAAATATTAAATACTCAATATTACTGCATTTATATGTATACAAAGCTATTTTATGAGTATTCTAAGAAGAAACATGGTTCGTATTCCAGTTCTGTAAATTATTAATTATGATCAAAACAATATTTTGAATAAAATGCTGCCCAGCCTTTTATTCCTGCCGGAGAAATACGAGTTTTTACGATTTTCTCGGACATGCGGATTGCGATTCAGTTAAAAGAAAACAAACTATTCGGGCAGTTCCGATAGTAAACGATTCGATCGGAACTCTTCGCCAATCCGACGAGGCAGTTCCGATTGTAAACGAATAAGATCGGAAAATCTCCGCAATCGGCTTGTCTAAAACAATTACGAATACAATTTCAAAAATCCGATCTTTTCAATCCTGTTTTTCCCCAGCAAAACGCATATAACATGGGGTGAAATTATTGCCATTTTTCTTTTTCATAGTCCTCTTTATAATTAAGTAAAGTTTATATCAATTGGTGGACAAAAATATATAGGTAGAGCCTCTTTAATCGGAAATTCAGAGAGATCTGAAATATTGACTTAACGCTTGGTTAAGTTAACCGACCCTGACCTTTAAACAAATGGGCCCTGATCCCAACTAAATTCCATTTTGTGAATTTTGTCCATTGTTTTTTCTAGAGGGCGTGAACGGTAGCAAGCATTTTTCACTACCGTTCATGAACAGTCTCAATTAAACCGAGATTGCAGTATTTTGTTCGACGATTTCCAAATTTCTCATTTCATACTCTTTTTATTGGCAGAAATTGCACCATTAATGTTGTTGTGTTTTGGGAATCTTGTATGAAAAAAATTGTCAAAGATTTTCAGAGATGACTTACCCTTAAACAAATTGACACACTTTATCATTACGGATTGCAGGCGGTCTACAGTACTGGTTCTACCAGGAGTGGCTTGCATCTACCACAAAACAATCGACCGTCATATATTGCCTAACATGTTTTAAAATGACGAAAAAAAACATTCAAACAAACAAAACGTAGCGACGTTATTATGATTACAATTATTACCTAAGTAGAATACATATGCAATATTTATGCATATTAGGTTAAGTACACTTCTATGTTATGCTCTGTACGATTTGAGTATAAATCTATGTAAAGGTCCAGACTAATTGTGCACAGCATATTTAGTGGTTGACCCCTTTTGATTGCACGATGTCGGGACAGAATGGGCAATTGTTACAGTCATGACTGGGGACCCATGATGGCGTTTACCTACTACCTAAATCCTTTTAATATGTTCAATCATATTGTCGTAACATGTATGCCTAAATATATTCATTCCTCTTCTCTGACATGTCATTGAATACTTTATTGATGACTTTCCTAGACTTTAAATTTTAGTTTACCCTAATAACTATATATCTGTTTCTCTTATTCTTTTATTTATAATGCTCGTCAACATTGAGGCTTAATTAATTGCATTCTTTTTCATCTTAATTGGTTTAGACTTTCTACCAGCTTTTTTACTTCTTTACACTGCCTTGTCCTTTATAAACTGACGACAGTCGTACATAAAGAAGCTCACAGTTGCCTGTCTGTCATTGACTATTTTTTAAGGCGGAACCATGTTATTCCATCTTAATCACATATTAGTTTATATTGTAAATGCAGAATCGTATTTAAATGATTGTTCGTAACATTATTTACTTTCGTTTGTCGGCCTTGCAAGCATGCGATGTATAAACTTTGTTTTACTCTGTGTGTGTGTGTGTGTGTGCGTGCAGCATTTTTAAATACAAAACCTCTAAAATTATCCATTATAAACAGCATTGTTGTCAATACAAAACCTCTAAAATTATCCATTCAGAAGATATGCATTAACATTAAAATAGTTAAAATATACAGCAATTAAAATACTCCAATACTAATCACAATACAAAAATATGATAAAAATGGTTCTATAGAAACCACATCACCCAAACGCAATGGCAATAACCCCACGAGGTATCCCAAACAAAATATATATCGATGGCTTAACGCCAAACTAGTGTCCCTTGTTCTCAATTATATAAATATAAAACAGTTTCGTTTTCTACTATATATAGTTCACAGACCTAATAACAAATAGATTGGACACTATAAATTTCAAGTAGCACAGTTCGAAAATTTTCATAAAATATTTCCCAACTTTAAACATACATATCATGAAGAATTTTATAGATACAAGTTTCATTCAAGCCAAATACCATCACAAATTTAATTTTCTTTCCAATGATAGTATTTTGTTTTCTCTTACATTGAGAGAAAAAAAGGAGTTTGATGGAAACTTTGACTATGTCAAAACATTGATTTTTAAGAGAAAAGCAAAAAATGATGACATTTTAAACTTTAAACAATTTTTTTTATACAATTTCATATTTCGAAAATAAGCATAAATTGTTATAATACCATTTTGCTATTCACTATGAATCTTTTGGATGTATTCTCATCAAAATAGGTGAATAATTGAGAGAGAAGATAGGAGGAAAAGTTAAGGTGCCACGTGATATTTTGGTTATTCATTGGTTACGATAGGAAGTTTCCTATCTGTTTATTAATATGTCTGTGTATAGTTAAACTGATAACCAATGAAAGTAATAATATAAAATGATGCATGTACATGGCATGATTGAAACATTTCAAAACTCGATATAAACATTGAAATAAAATATATATACATATGCATTACTACTTCTGTAAATGGTTTTATAATATTGTCATTACTCCTCGTGATTTCAAGTCGACATACTTCTTACTCGCGTATATGTTAATCCATTGGCTTAATAGTTACAGTGACTGACAATAGCGAGAAGTCAGTAAACACATATTTTATGATAAAATCTCATAAACATATATATTGTAATATACACCCACTAGAGGTCTAATCCAAGAACTGCATAACTACCCAACCTTACTACAACCAATAAGTCGTTAACCATAGTACACCCTAAAAACTACATCCTATCAATCGAACCACCATCCCAAAATATATCCCAACACTATCCCCCCTTTTTCCAACACCCCCCCCCTCAACCCAAACCACCCTCATAAATCTTTACTTTACCTCAATTAAACCACCAACACAGAACTCAACCCACCAACTCGAACAATAACCGATTATCAAATACACCCACCATCCAATAACCCACATCAAAAACACCTCAATACTAGTTCCACACCCCCAACAACTTAAACTCAGACCAAACACTAACCACACACTCAATACTAAAATCCCCCAACCATCAATAATACCTCCAATACCTGCCCCCAACCAAAATCTCAAACACAATATTCCATCCACAAATCATATAACCTACCCCACACAATACTAAATTCAAAACCCCAAACAACCTAATATACAAACTCTCCACTCATCAATCAACACTACCACCACCCCCCCACCCACACCCATGCCCCCACTTCTTTCAAAACATCTATCCCCCCCAAACTATCACACAACTTCAAACCAAACCCTACACCCAATTCATAAAACTCTCCAAATATCTATACCCCCCACTAAACCAAAATCTTTCCCACAAACACCACCCCTCACCGTCAACACTATACATATCATCCACCACCCCCCATCACTTCCAAACCACAAAACCAATAAATCCCCCTTTAATCTAACCCACACCCACTCAACACAACACCCACAACAATTAACTCACTTACCCAACCAACAATCACCACCAAACCTCAATAATCCATAACCAACCCATCATCAAAACTACATCACAATCCAACCCCCCCAACTTTAACCCCTTCTAAATATAAAACCACAACTTCCCTAATCCCTACCCTCTCACCACACCCCCCACAACCCCCTAACTACCCCCCTTCATTACCTTAACCTCTCCTAACTCAACCCACAATAACCAATCTTAACAACCTCCCCAACACCCTACCACAACAATTTACACCCACCCTACCACACTATCCCAATTACAATCTAACCCCTCCACACACCCCCTCATCCCCACCCCACCACCCATCCACCCCCCCCCCCCCTTCCTCATATATCCACACTCAACCCTTTCCCCCTTTCCCCCCCCACCTAACTCCACCCCCTAACATAATTAATATATACCCCTCCTTTTCTCCCCACCTCCCTCAATCTCATTCATAATCCCTACATAAAATCTCCACTCCCACAACCACACCTTCTAACAAATCATATATAACCCTCATCAACCACCTATAACTCACCAATATACTCACCCCCCTCCTACACAAACTCTACCAAAATTATCACCTCCCAACTCTAAAAATAATCCCAATATAACCTTTCCTCCCATAAAACTCCCATAAATACACCTTACATCCCAAATAACTTACCTCACTCTCTACACATCCTATCCCTTAAAAATCTCACATCACCCCTCACCAATCTCACATACCCCCCTTCCCCCCCCCCTTATTACCCCTAAACCCACCCACAACACCCCTAAACACACCCCCACATCCCACCATACACACCTAACCCATCTCACAACCCCCCACAACCAAACCCCCACCATCAACATCCCACCCCCCCCCCCCCCTAATCCACCTACACCCCCTCCTAAATCCCCCCCTCCCCTACCCACCTCCTACAATCCATCCTCCCACTCAATACCCATATACATACAACTTCTCCCCCCCCCCAACCTTCTCCCCCCCACAATCCCCCTTCATAAATCCCCATCTACCCCCATCCCCTATCCCCCCAATCCCCATTCCCACATCTCACCCTCCTATACCCCTATATACCAACCCCTAAATCCCAACATATACCCCCCCTCCCCCACACATACCCCCCCAACTCCCATCTACACACCTCAATACATCCCATCTCCCTATACACATAAACACCCACCAACAAAACCCCCAAACCCACACCCTAACCCATCTCCCCAATACAAATCCTAAACACTACCACCCAACACCTCACTACCAAAAACACCCTCAACTAATAATAATATCTCACATTCTACTATACAACCCCTACCCCACACCCAAAACCAA